>JAEPRD010000337.1:0-13992 GCA_016758985.1 Mucor saturninus | reverse complement strand
TTGTGCAATATAAAAAGGATCAATTATTTTCATAACAGCAGAGTTCTTTTAGTCTATTTTTACCTCCAATAAAGATATACTTTTATCTCATTACTTTTCTATTGTAATATTTTGTCAAATACCACAATTTGAATATTTTCTTCTTTTTTTGGATTCGTGTAACCATTTTTTAACTTGATTTTAACTTAAAAATTTACAGCCAAATTATTAAAAAGTTTATTGAGGCCCCCCCCCTCGACTAAGTTCAAATTTTAACTTAAACGTTTTGGAAGCCTTAACGATTTTAATCGGAAAATGCTTTAAGCGAAGTTTAAATTAAAATTAAAATCAAGAAAAAAAAGTTTTGGAAGTCTTCCAGTTTTAGAAGTCTTCCATTTTCACTTAGTACATAAAGTTTGGTTTATCCTTTTTGGGTCTTACAAGATTGACAATAAATATCCTAAAACTTTCATTTAATTGGCTGCAATACTACCCATGCAGGTACTGACATTAAGAGTACAGTCAGTGAACATTTTATGGTTCAAGAGGGGAAAGACTATAAACGGGACAATAATATTGGTCGGAAAAAAATTTAACATATTGAACCTGCTTGTGACAAATATTTCCCCCTATACCTAAAATCGAGTTTTAAAAACCCTGGACACACTTTTTTTATTAAAATAAAAAGTTTATATTCTCATTTTAATCATGATTAAAATGATACATGTCCAAAAATATTGTACTTTAATTATGAGGAAAGTGTGGTGGTCCAGTTTTAAAGTTTTTCTCTGCTTAATTTTTTTTTTTTTTGCAACATTGAAGTCCAGATGGACTCTTTGTACTCTTATTAGGAAACGTTGCATAACAGTATACTCGCGTATGCTCGTATGAAACATCCCAGGCTATTTTAATTTCATAGTTTATTTATTTAAACGATCTACTTAATTATTCCTAAGTAATACGTACCCTAATACGACAAGTTCCTCATTAAAGAGAAGTCCAATTTAGAAGCAAGACTACATCAGACAATTGATTACCTAAACCATGAGCGATTTCCGCAAACTTAAGAGACCTAAACGTACATGGGTAACGAACAAGTTTGATTTTAACTGACTTGATCCATTTTATGCTCGAAATTTTGGGACCAAAACCCTAAATAACGACTCGAAGGAAAATGTGCAACTGCCGAAAACCTCACTTTAAACTCCAAAAATGTCTCGGTTGGAAACTTTGCTAGCTGGTGCGACGGTCATTTTGGTGTAATTCCAACGTTCTAATTCCCTTTCCATGCCGAGATATGTTGATTTTTGTCTAAAAGTTGGGCAAAAAATTATATTCAGGGCATAATCAAAAAATAAAAAGAAAAAACAAAAAAATTAGTCTTTGTTCGACAAAGTATGTTTTTTACATGTTAAATGTTTTTAGAAACTAGCCCAAAAGAAGCGCCTGATTTTTCATATGAGGTATGTCAATAAAAGTCCCTTCACGCAAGATTTTGTGTTTGGGATGGAGATAAAAAATGTAAATTAGGGTAACAAAAGAAAATACTGTTAGAACTGTGTATATCTTTTATTTCGAGAAAATTTAGATTAGGGAATTCTACTAGCAAAACTACAGGTATTTATACTAAATGATTAGATGGCTTTCGGATAATATATGTGACGCGTTAGAGGAACATGATATAATGCTATACGTAATATCTGCTTAAATAAATATGTTATGAAGTAATTCCTGCCTTACAAAGTAAAGACAAGTACGTGAGAATCTAAATTCATCTCCGCAGATGACATTACGTAAATGCCAAAGAGAAAGTTTAGTGCGTGTAATATTCAGTAACCGAATATTCCGCCTATGGGATTGTATTATACTTTTATGGTATTATAATATTTTACTCGTCACAAGGTGAATCACCTTGTGCACAGACACCAACGGTTCTGATGATAACAAGTGGGGCAGTGCGTGAGTCATGAATATTTATACTTGATCAACCATTATTATGTAATGTGATGATTCCTTTATTATAATCTATGACATCCTCAACATTTTGCATTAATGCTTAAATGAACCATTGTATTTTCTTTCTCTTGCAAAATAGATCAAAGCAAATCACCAATCAACATTTTTAAACGTTGTATTACCCTTTTTATAATCTAAACATATTCAAATAGTCTTGCTGGATGTTTTCTATTATAACATATGATAATAAAAGTTTTGAATCCCGGAAGTTTTCATTGAGAGATGTCATATTTTTTGCTCCCTGTAGTGTTTTTTTTTCGGTTATTCGCGAATTACTCCGCATCAGAGGCTTAGAAAACTTCGGTAAACCAATCAGAAGGTTTGAAATACACAAGTGCATGTTTTTCAATTAAAACCGGAAAGTCTAGGACGGCTTTATCGTTATCCAAACAATAAAAGTCATTTTCGCATGCCTAAATCGCTAAGCACAGCTTAAAACAAGCCTGGCACGCTTAGAGCACAGGAGCGAGCCAATTAGAATGCGCTCCTGGTACTTAAAATGTAGCCAAAGCCAATTAGAGACCAATCACAGCCATTTTCAGTCTGATCACAGCCATTCACAGCCTAATCCCAGCTATTTACATTGTAGCTGTAATATTTAAACTCCGGGTGGTTTTGCGGTAGGTTTAAAAAAAACATGTGTTGACTTTTTTCGAATTGACTTTTTTGTTTTCTATTTTTAACAAGGGGAAAAAAAGCGTCAATGTCTATTATATCCAATGCTTTAGAATTAATTTAGAGTTAAAATGCTACTACTTTTGGCTTGAACATTACGTTCCTGGATGACACTTTGTTATACGCAAAATTTAAAGGAAAAACAGGTATTTAAGCAGGGAAAAGGGTCCATTATTTCATATTATTGAATATAGAGACCAGAATTTATAATTAAAACAGCGCATGTTTTACATTTTTGGAGAGACCGTAAACGTGGGGGTTACTATCACTTAGAAAAGTATGCCTGGAAGTGATTGTGGCGACCTGTGCATGAGTTTGCTTAAATGCTTATTTTGGAGATTTAGGGGGGTTTTCAAAGCTTACGCAAAACTTTTTACACTATAAGTAGCAGGGACTACACTGTAAATAGCTGGGATTTGAATGTAAATGGCTGTGATTACGCTCTAAATGGTTATAATTACACTGTAAATGGCTGTGATTACACTGTACATGGCTGTGACTACACTGTAAGTGGCTGGGCTACAGTTTATTAAGCGTGCACCACTAAAAGAAACGATTCACGTGATACTTCTCGCTCATTTATAGTCTGCACAGTGTATTAAGCCGAGCACAGAGACTACAAGCACTGCTTTTATAAGTTTAAGCCTAGGCTTGAGGCTGTTTTGACCATGGTCTATATTGTTTTAACGAAAAAAAATTTGTTTGGTAAAAATGTACGCGCATACACCAGCTTCAAGACGATTGGTTTCTTTTTTCTCTTCGACTTTTGTGGCCGCTACAATGTAACGGCTGTGACTTGTATTAGAGGACCTTAAAAATATATAACGATATAAACCCAAATTAAAAGAACACTTTTATTTTCTTGTTTAAAACTTGAACTGAACTTTTTATTTAATAAAAAAACTATGGGATATTTATACTATTTGATTTCGGATATAAGATATACATAAAGATGATTGAAGTAAGGTGAATGGAGTTGGAAAGATACTGAAAGATTTGATTGCATGCAGTTAATAATTAACGGGCATAATGGAAGAGAAGTAATTGTATGGTTGTATTTGGAAATATCCAGGACGTGACTTTTAACAACGTCACATACAATTCCTGAAAACAGAACAGGTTTCCTCGAAAGGATTTGATCAAAAATGATATTTTGTAATCTTCTTGTCTAATTAACGTCCCTGGGTATTGAACTTTTACTTAGACAACTTTTTTTTTTTTTGTATCAACTATAAGTTTATTAAATATATACAAATTATAAAACTAGCCCGGAGGCATAACTAGGCCGTTCCCAAGCAAACTTTATTTTCAAAAACAAATCGCTCAATTTGTAAAAATGTTTAGTCCCCCCTATATATATACTAGCGTATGATGTCATCTTGGAAATTTTTAAGTCTACTATCCTCAGTTTCCTTTTGACTTTCCACTCCATTTTTTTTTATTTCATTTTTTTTTGCTTTGGCTTAAATACAAATTTTATAATGCTTACACCTACGCAAAAAAATACCTTAATCGCCATTTTGACCTTACGCAAACTAATGAAAGACATAAGAACACGACAGCAACAAATAGTTTCGATGTTTTGGCAGCAAAGTCAGTTACGAGACAACATAATCCAAGAGGGTTTTCTCTATCACTCGACATATTTTTTCGACATTCCTTCTTTCTTCGAGGCTTTGCCCTTTCTCATTACTGGTAGGCAGACCACCCGTACGGAGACATCCGCGGAGGGCATAACATTTACCAACTATCATTACTGGACAATAACCCACCCACATTTACTTCACGACAATAACCCACGTACAAGTTTTCGATCCATGTACAGAATAGATCGCACGTCATTCGAAAGGCTTGTTGATGATCTGAGCAACCACCCTGCTTTTGATCTAAGGGCACACAACGCTTTGCCAGTTTACGTACAAGTATCATGTGCTATATGGCGCTTGGCAAACTGTCATCTTGGATATAGAACTTATCACATGGCTTGGGGTGTATCACATGGAAGTTACATGAATTTTTTTAGACGGTTTTTAACGGCTATCAAAGATGTCTATGGAAATTTGATCAGCTGGCCCCTGGAAAACGACAGAGTTGATGCTATCCAAAATGGTTTTGAGTATCCACATGGTAATAGGCCTGGAGCTATCCGTCGTTTGCCTAACGTCATAGGTGCCTTGGATGGTAAAATGTTGTGATCGAAGCTAGAAAGCCTCACAAGGAACAGTGGAGAGATAGAAAGGGAAATTTCTCTATGAAATTGACGGCTATCTGTGACGATATAGGGCGTTTTACGTACATACGTGTTGGTGATTCAGGTGCGATAAAACTACTTTGGAAAAATCTTAGAGTGTGTGGTCTGATACTTAGATAGGTCGTACTCACGATGCTGCAGCGTTTCGATGAACTGAGGTATATACGGAATTCTTAAATAATCCAAATAGATATTTTTTATCTAATGGATATATTCTTGCTGGTAAGTGCTTATTTTATTAGTGGATTACTTCTATACTTATCAATGTTTATTGTCGCATATGTAGATTCGGCATACCCTCTATGTCCGAACATCATTGTTCCTTACCCAACATCCGAAGTTAGAGGCGAATCTGCCGAAGCTACATCCAAAAGAAAATTCAATAAGGTACACTCTTCGGCCAGAATGACAATCGAAAAAGCATTTTGGAGACTTGCAGCACGTTGGAGATTTATCAGTAAGCATGTTTATATCAGAAAAACAAAGGATATATGTCAAGTAATTATTGCAGCTTGTATCCTTCATAACTTCTGTATAAATATCAATGACCCTGACTTCCCTCCGGATGAAGTAGGTGATGATGATGATGATGATGATGTTTTTGATGAAAGCGGCAACAGTAATGAAAATAATAGAGATGGTAACAATGTTGGATCTTTAGCTGCAGGCCGATCCAGAAGACAGCAATTGAATAGGTGGTTTTCACAATAAAGAAAAATATTTACTAACAATTATTTATTGATTATTACGCATTTGATGAGCTAACAAAGCTAATAGTTCACTCATCTGAGCGTCTGATCTTCGGTATATGGTATTGCTCTCCCGCATTTCAGCTATCATATTATTAGCATTAGCGTTGTTGCTAGCAATATGCGTTTCCATGTACACTAATTTCATAAATTATTCGCGCACTCCAGGAAAAAAATTCGTTCATTTTTACCATAAAATTTCGTTCAGCGCCCCAATAATATTTCGCTTAAACTAAGAAAAAAATTACGTGCATTTAAAGGTGAAAAATTCGTTCATTTTCTGGAGCTAGTTTACAAAATTACATTTGCAATGGATAACATTATTATTGAAGATGGTCAAGGAGGCGCAATTGATGAGCAGGGAAATGAGATTGTTGAAATGTTAATGGATGTCGACTACGAGACTTTTCCCTTGGAAAACGCTACAGAGTATGATCAATATGTCGATGTCAAGCCAACCGAGAAAGAGAAAAAACAGGTTAAGAAAGAAGAGTTCGTGGAAGCTGAGACCGGCAGCACCGATCCTGAAATGCCCATTCGAAAGACTTATAGACGTTATAAAGACGAGGATAAAGAAAAGTTTTTTTATTATTACACGCAGACAGATATGTCCACCCGAGAAATTGCTCAGAAATTGAATATACCTCCTTCAACAGCGCAAACATGGGTAAAACAAAATGAAAAAGATCCCCAAGATACGATCATGCGAAGACCCGGCAGTGGAAGACCAGTTGGTAGACCCGCATTGCTAAATGAAAATCACGAGGCTTTTTTGGTCAACCTTGTAGACGAAAATGCTGGGTTGGTTTTGGATGAGATGATGGAAAGTTTAACAAATGAATTCAGTGACCTCAGCATTTCCAAAACGGCGCTATATAATTTTGTAACCGAGAAATGCCGCATATCTTTAAAAAGAGCCCACTTTCACTCTGTCGAAAGAAATAGTCCTGAGAAAATTGAGCAGAGACGTCAATGGGTTATTAGATGGATGAGTACAGATATGGACTACAATAGTAATTGCGTATTTATCGATGAAGCTGCTTTTCATATTAATATGAAACGTAGCGTAGCATGGTCTAAGAAGGGAGAACGTGCGGTTGTTGTTGTGCCTAAAACAAGAGCAAAAACAACAACTATTTTGGGGGCCATCTCACCTTACGGTGTTGTCAACGTCAGTATCCGACGTCCAAGAGTTGCAGCCTCTTCAAAAAAAAGAAAAGCCGAAGGCGGAAAGCCTGTCAGTATCAAAGGCGGGACTGTTACAGGTCATTATTTTAACTTCATTGCCAACACACTAGACGTAATGGATCGACACGAGGAGTTTAAGAACCACTACCTTGTTATGGACAATGCGCCTATCCACACCAACAAAGATATACAAACATATATCGAAAAACGTGGGTATGGCTGTATCTATCTTCCTCCTTACTCCCCTGAACTGAATCCAATCGAACAGTTTTGGTCAGTTTGTAAGAGTAAACTCAAGCGGGTAAAGCTGTTGGATGAAGAGACCTTGACAATGAGAATAAGAGATGCATGTAACAATGTACTTATCAGTGACCTCCAAGGCTTTTGTAGATATTCTACAAAAAAATTTGATGATTGTCTTGATGGTAAACCCATTTAATAAAATATATTTTCTTTCGTTCATTTCGTTCGTAGACTATGCACGAATTATTTATTAATTTTTGAGCGATAATTTAATTCGTCGCTGAACGAAATTTTTTCTTGAAGATGAACGAATTTTTTTCCGTGAGTGCGCGAATATTTTGTGAAATTAGTGTACTCCCTCAATATTCTTTCATGACGGTCAAGCACCCTATCGTTTGCACGATTTTGAACTGCTTCCCAACCTAGCTGTTCCGGGGTTAAGTTCGCCTGTCGCGAGCGAGGAGGTACTGGTTGGTTAGGTGGTTGGCGAGGTCTTGTTGTTGACTCTTGAGGAGGTCTATGTGTTGGCTCTTGGCGCAGACGAGGTGTTGGCTCTTGGCTCGGACGAGGTGTTGGCTCTTGGCGCGGACGAGGTGTTGGTTCTTGCTGGGGGGAGAAGCGGGTGATGGTTGTTGAAATGAAGGTGGTGGTTGATATAAAGGTGATGTTTGACGAGGGGGGACGATTGAGGTGGAACAGTTCTTCTTCTACTAGTGGGAGGTTCTAGGTCCTCAGACATAGAAGGTCAAACATGCTCAAAAGTTGATGATGATGGATGGGAAGAGGAAGAGGAGGGCAAAGGATTTGCTTCTGCAGTGGGAACAGGTACAGGTGGTTGAGTTATATTATCCAAAAAGCGTCTCGTTTGAGAGGAGTAAGTACAAGGTGGTCTAATTGTAGGATAATCCTGAAGTATTCCATCCAACTGTCGTATATCTGATCAGGGGCGAAGCCAGATTCTCCAGTAGTAGATCTTCTAATAACTTCTTTCTTGTAATTCTCAATAAGACTCTTCCATTTACTCTTGATTGACTCTAACTCGCGGGGCGGAACATTGGCATGTTGAGCTTTTTCATTATACTCATTTTGCAAATTACGGTACGCTACTCCAGTGTCATGATCGCTTTCGCAACTTTCAAGAGTTGGTAAGTGAATGGCATAGCATTCGATAAGCAACAATATTTCTAAAGATGACCATGTAAGGCCACGTCCTTGAGATTGGGGAGTGTCTCCAAATGAAAAAACGCTGAATATTGAAAGGGAAGGTAAATAAAAAAATGAAATTTTATAAGAAAAATAAAGGGAAGAATAAGCGACTGCGGATTTTTATATATTGAAGCAGTCGGGTTATCTTAGTATTTTAAAAACAAATTTTACGTCATGTCATACTTGTTTTTACTTTTTTGTAATTTATACCCCCCCCCCTAGGGGGGTATAAATCACTAATTTGTAAATTGCCCAACCCCCCCATAGATTTTGGCTGGTAAAAATTTATTTTAAAGTTTAAATTACTATTTTGAGCGAAATGTTTCTGTTCCTAAAACGTGAAAAAAAATTTTGCTTGGGAACGGCCCTAAACTATCATTAACAACTAAAGGAGACTGAGAAGCTAGGTTATCAGCAATAAGTGACGAATGATCTTGTTGAAACATATTATGTGCTGCTTGTGAGTTCCACAGATCACCGTTAATTACACACCGCCAATGGTCTTTCCACAGGGTTGAGAATCCAGAACCAATAATCATAAGCATATCGGCTGATAGAGTCTTTTGTTTGACGTCGCAGAGAGAAACTAGGCCGGACCAGACATCGAACTCAGTTTCAAAAATATCACCGATGCCAAGGAGGAAGATCTCATTACACCAATACTGCCATTCATCGAAACAGCCCACCACAAAATGGAAAAAGTCTTCAGAAGAAGAGATTAAACAAATAGGGCAGCTGGCACATGGATACTTAGTAGTAGACCACCGGTGTTGTTTGGCTCTATAGCCTATACAATCTTGAATTAGCCGCTACCACGGAGTGACAGCCTTACTCATCATATACAAGGACCAAAAGAGCCGCCATAAGGAGGGCCAAAGTAAGAACCGGGTTGGAACCACCTGAGGTATCAGGGCGCGAATCTCAAACTTTGCACGATCGGGATGCCAATACCAACGGAGATCACCTGGGCGTATACCAGAAACAGTAACCATGTTACCACGGCCTTGGGGAATAGTCCAATAATATAGTGCTGGCAGCCATGTTGGGAGCAAGATATTGCGGTTTGTTTGATTATGCAAAGCTGTTGGCAGAAAACCAGTAGCAGCAAACCAGCAATCGGATGGATACAAAGCTCGTCGAACCTCTTTCACCTTTCTAGCATTTACGACACGTGTATTTTTAAAGTTGTCAGTGGCTGGATTCCAAGAAAAGATGTCGGAGACCAAATACCGAACGGGCACGGAAGAACGTACCAGTGTCGGAGACCAAGTATTAACCGCATCACCAACAGTTACAACACATTGCAAAGGCAAATCCAGAAACCATCGAACAGACCATGTGCTAGACAAGGAGAGTGGAGGAAGCTTCTGTAAAATTTTGCCTAGTTGAGCCAAAGGGACTATCCGTTTCAGTGAATTTTGAGATTTAGCCGGATATAAGAAACAGGGTAAAATTGAGGTGTAACCGGTATATAACTGGATACCACGAACCAACCAAGGAGAAACAAAATCAGTTTTATTCGGCCCGGAGATTAGACGTTGAATGTAGATATGTTGCAGGGCTAGTTGTTGCAGATACACATCAACCAAGCTAACACCACCGAATTTTTGCGGGACATACATGGTAGATATAGATGTCCTCGGCCAAAAGGGAAGTAAATAGCCACGGACCAGAGCTTGGACTGAATCGAGCCACTTAGCTGGAATAGACACCACACGCAGAATGTGCCAGAGCCGACTTAAAAGCAGAGAATTGGCAACAAGACCTGACCCACGCAGAGAAAGATTGCGCTGACGTAAGATATTAGAGTGACGCAGTATTTTAAGCCGAACTTCATTGAGAAATGCATCGAGCTGTGTGGAGGTATGGTACAGAGGGTAACGAAGATAGCGAACCGCACCAACAGAACCAGAATTATGCCAATCGAGACCTTCCGATTGAGCAATGTCAACCCATTCGGTATGACCAACACCACAGATACCAACACCGTTTTGCTAAAATTTATTTTGGCGTTAGAAGCAAGACCGTAGCAATCTAATAGAGACTTCAAGACCGGCCATTCACCTGGACCATTTAAAAACACCTCCAAGTCATCAGCATATCTGAGTAGTTTGACAGGACTAGGAGGGTTCACAACCGACTGACTGATGAAATCGTGATCGGACGAGTTAGGAGTATCAATCCACACCGACGGAACCAGAGGACACACCGCCGAAGACACCGCACCACCACCGAGCGAAACACCAGAGAGACCAGAGCAAGATGGAATAGACCGAAGAAGAGGTTCAAAGGCCAAATTGAAGAGCAGAGGAGAGAAAGAATTACCTTGCCGTAGACCTCGAGATTGAGGTATAACCATCCCAAACCAACCATTCATAGAGATCGATATCTCAGTACCAAAGAACAAAGTACCTAGAGAATCCACCAGCGTCAAGGGGAAACCAAACCGAAAAATCACTTTACGGAGATAATCCGGATGGACCCTATCATACGCCTTTTCTTGATCAAGCAGAACTGCCAGCTGAGGAATACCAGGAGCCACATCACGAGTATTAGCCATAAACATTTGATTTAGCCAACCATTGTCAGAGATCAATCTATTACGCATAAAACCAGTTTGGTAAGGATTGATCAGTTGAGGGAGAACAGTATTAAGCCTATTAGCCAAATGTTTTGTAAACAACTTTGCATCGATTTTGATGAGAGAAAGAGGGCGCTAATTCTTGAGTAACATTGGATCACCTTTCTTGAACAGTAGGACCATCCTAGTTTGTTGCCAAGAAGGAGCAAACACACCGATTAGAACATCATTTAAAATACCTAGCAGCATCGTACGGAAATCAGCCGAAGTCTTGAATAGGTACTTGTACACCTTAAAAGAAAGACCATCCAGACCAGGGCTTTTACCAAGGGGAGTATGACCAACCAAATCTTGCCGAGTATCCATCAGAATAGGATCAGTCAAGGAATCCGAATCTTCTACAGATAACACCACATCATCAGGAATTCTTGCCAAGAGAGAGTCAACAGCTGCATCATCAATTAAATCGGGTGTATATAGCTCCTGGTAAAAACCTCTTGCTTCCCGAATAATATCATCTGAATTCACCAAGACAGAACCAGTAGCGGAGCACTTTAGGGATTGTATAGTCTGTTTAGACTGACGCTCCTTTTTTTTTTTTTTTTTTGTATGTGACAGTGAGTTTATTTAGCAATAAAAAGATATTAAAATTCAAAGGGAAAACTAAACTAAGTTGGTTTAGTAACCTTTGTCTTCGTAAACAGTTTATGGCCTCTAATAGTAGGAGGCGTACGAACAACCAACTTTGGGATTACACGATTGTTCTTATTAGGTATCGATGGTTTACCTAATACAGAACGTTTGTGACTCTGAGACTTACTAGCACTACCAACTACATCGCGAGATGGACCAGCCATGGGAGTAGCGGCAGTATAATCATCATTTTTCCTATCCAGTTCCATGGATACCATTTCAACCGTTGTTGCGTACTTGGATGCAGCAGAACCAGCCGGAGCAACATTCGATGAAGCCGATGCTTCAGAAATATCTGTATCGGAATCAGAAACTACTTGTTCAATCACCGGATTGGAATGGGCAGACAAGGAATCGGCAAGCACCGGCACGACCGAAGGAGTAGCATTCTTTTTCTTGCAAAATTTAGCCGTATGACCATTACCATAGCATGAAAAACATCTTGTTTTGGCCAACTCCGGGCACTTCGACCTGATATGGCCAGCGACATGACACCAGTGACAAACGGTTCGTGCACCTTTAAATGTAGCAGACGCAAAACAGTCCCATTCTTCAAGGTACAGATTGTTTGTTAGAGGCTCGTTCTTCACCTTATTACCGGAAGCATCGATATAACCAGCAGAAATGTCAAGAATGACGGACAGTCCACCTTCGAAGTATACACCGCAAGTGAACTCCTTTACTTGGTATACCTCACCATAATAACGCAACGAACGTTTCAAATCCGCCAAAAACGTTTCTTGATCGGGTATCCGCAAAAGGGTCATCTTCACATGAACAAGTGTATTGTTACCAGACGGAATTGAAGGCGAACCTTTAAAAAGCATGTTCTTTACAGAAACACCTTTAGTAATAGCCATTGTTGTGCTGGCAGCTTGCTTAAACTTGACTTCGACCATAATTTCCCCAGCAGAACGGGTGCCATAATTGTTAATTGGTCGGAATCCTTGAACATCACCACATTGGTCTTCAATCAACTTATAAGCATCGGAACGATGTTTAAAAAGAACAGCCGGGAGAGAAAACAGAACGGAACCGGGAGTGAGAGCTTGCTTCACAATAGCGGCAGCTTGTCTCATCATAATTTGATAATCGAGGTCAACATGTTGATAAATTAGATTAGCTTGTAACTTATAACGAGAATCAGTCTCCATAGAGACAGGTAGAGGACGAAGGACCTTCTTGGAGGCACCACGGGTAGCCACGGTAGACCAAGCAAGTTTATTGGGGGTTGCCATTAGTTAATTATCAGGAACGAAAATTAAAATTGACAAATGGGATTATTAAAAGTTGAAAAATTTTCCAGATTTCTTAAATGTCGAGATTGAAAGCGAGATCGAAGAGATGGAAGAAAGCGTAATAATTGAAAAAGATAGAACCAATAGAGAGAAATCGAATGCAACAAAAATATTTGATGGATGGATAGAATTGACCGAGATATCGTCGAAACAGGTTTTTTGGACGCAAATACCTTTATGAAAAATTGTTTAAGCGAAAGAAAGCCTCTTAGACTGACGCCCCTTTATAACTCGGTAGAAATACTTGTTGTTACGTTCACCCAGTTCATGCCAGCTAGTGGCAGAGCGGAGCATACATTCATGCGTTTCTTTCTGAATCTGATTGTCAATCAGTTGATCTAGCTCTTTCGGTTTCGAGGAATCAACCAAGATACTTCCAGAGCCAGACTGAGTTAACACAGCATCACTAGTGATAATGCCCGACGCAGTTGATAGCAGAATTTTACGTTCCTGTTGTAACGAAGCAACTTTGTTCTTGAACCGAGCTTTAACACCTCCAGTGTACTTCTGTATACGGCACTTCAGTAACACTTTGAAAGATTCCCATATGTCTTGAACAGGCACAGGTTCACCCCCACCACTGTCACCAGGATTATCAACACAAACAATGGAATCAAAGAAGAGCACCACGTTCTTATCCGGCAGAACCAAGAACTCAGCATCATTCGAAAACTTTACATAATATGGACCTGATATGTTTTCGATATTAATGAAAAATTTTAATGAAATTCACAAGAAATTCTAATGAAATTCACATGTAATTCGCAAGAAATTCTTATGAAATCCACATGTAATTCTATGGATGTTCTAATGAAATTCACATATGAGTCCCATGACATTCAAGTGCTAATTTCATGAAATTGAAATAAAAAATCACATGAGATTGGTGGTACGCTTGTAGTAAGGGGCTTTTTAGCCAATAATATTCCCGGAACCGCTGTAACAGAGCCAATAAGAAGGCCAGAACCGCTGTAAGGGAGCCAACCAGAAGGCCAGAACCGCTGTAAACCAAAAAGGAAACTCGACATACTTACACTGTACGCAGTTTAAAATGTTACTACACCCTGAAATGCTTTTTTAATTTTAGCTTTTAAATTCTCTTGTAAACAAATA
>JAEPRD010000336.1:0-14176 GCA_016758985.1 Mucor saturninus | reverse complement strand
TATAATGTATTGATAATTATGTTTATTTCTCTTGGAACCTCTTCACTAGGGTCTATTATTGTAAAAGTGGCAACAAGAGCTACCATCAAGATGGTTGTGTGTCAATTTAGCTTACCTTTGACTCTATCGATACTCTATAAAAACGTTATTAAAAGTAATACTACAGCAAGAAATAAAAAGCTTTACATACTGTTACCTGCCTTCAGGTTTTATGTCTGTGATTGTTCCACCCACTGTCTTCGAGATAGACACAAGTTTGGGTATCAGGTATACAGAAGAAATAGTCTACATGTAAGTAATAAGATGTTAATAAAATTAAAATATAAATATTCGAAGGGTTTTTACCGATTGATTGTTGTAAGAGTACCTATAAAAACAAGGCCGTCCAAAGACTACCGAACATATAAAACTGTGTATACTTAAAAAAGTTAAAAATGGACTAAAAATTTTTATCCGACAAAAAACTATTAGTTTACACTACAAATTCAAATTTCATTACTTCAGTCACTGCAAACATGTGGAAGCCGAGAATTCTCTTTTGCATTTTCTTTATTTCTTAAAAGATAGATACCTTTACCGTTACTTTTAAACGCTTTATTTGAAGAAATAAATAAAAGTAAAAGAAAGAGAAAAAAATAGTAAGCTAAAAGAACGCTAAAATACACACTAGTTCACGAGCTAATGTTCGGAACGAACCAATCATGTCAATCAGATATGACTTTACAATTATCTTCTTGTTCTTTTACGCGAAGGTTCAGGCGTTGTCTCTGGTGGGGGAGAGCTTATAAAAAAATTAATTATTGCATTTGGGAGAAGAATCAGAAATAGATAAAATACTTACAGCACGTCTGCTCTTATAGGAGATTCATCCCTATCCATACTTTCAAGGTCATCATTGACAAAGTCTGGACTATCAGGATCCTGTTGGAACTAATTGTTTAAAATTTGTTATAAAAAAAATACAACTGGCTTTTAAATATTGTACAAAAAATGGCAGCTATGCTGCCATTTGGTTCACAGGCGCCAAAAAAAAAATTTCGGACAGGAACCCATCAATTTGAAATCCATAATTTATCAACATTTTGTTATAAAACAACCTAGTTTAAACGTGGATATACTTTATATAACATCTAAACTAGAGATTGATAGTATTGAAAGTGGTGTTGTGGCATTTTCAACTTTACATGATATTATCTTCATTTGTAGCAAAAATTTGCTCTGTCTTATTGGCTATAATTTTTTTTTTAAAAAAGAAATGGCAGTTTTTGCTGCCATTTGATTCACAGCTGCCACTCTGTCTGCCATAGTGTTATTAATCCCAATCTGAAATATGAAAAACTACATGTGGATATTACAAAATCCGAATATTATATTATATGCACAATCGATAATCTAAAAATATACTGTCTCTACTTACCCCCCACACCTTCATTAGAAAACAACCTAGCTATACAAATCACAGAATCCATTCCTTTATCATCAAATGTCATTATCTGTCGTGATCTCAATGCACGTATGGGTAAAGTCACTGGTGATAGTCGATGGAATACTAAAGAAACAAAATTATGCAAAACTATACGCGAGAAAGGCATAATCAACTGGAATGCTAAATTACAATACAAAAAATACACTCGAATTAATTTCCAGGTACATAACAACACGACAGAAAATAGCATAGTCGACTGTTTTCTTAGCTCAAATGACTTGCAACAACCCACCCTTACTATTCGCGATGATCTTGCAATTCTTGGATCCGATCATAAATTGATGACCCTATCATTTATGTGGGACAATTTAATTTCAGCCGAATCAGAAAGCACACAGCAACAAAGAAAAGATGGAAAATCAACAGACTCATCGATCATGATGTAGCAACTGCATATATTACCACTTTTAACAATCAAATACAAGAGAAAAACTTGATCAACAAATTGACAACATACCTAACATATCTTGCAACAATCGCAGATATTTCATCCATTATTATAGAAAATCAACAAGAGAATATCGATACAATCGAATATCTCACTGAAGAATTCTATAATACAATTTACTACTCACTTAATACTATAATCACAGAAGCAGATTACAGGCCAAAAAACTGGAAATGGTTCTGGAATAAATCGTTACAAGGTCGAGCAAATTTCCGACAGGCATGCTACACACGATGGCGTAAATCAATTGGGATCCAATCTGGTTTATGGTGGAGTAGGTATAAAGCAGCTGATCGAGATTTGAAAAAAGAAGTAAAACAAGCACGCACAGCAGCATACCACAAATTTTGCGAAAAATTAGATGATGATCCCACCGCTGCCATTCCAATCGTTAAAAGAATAATCCAATCAAAAAACAAGAACACCCACAGGTATACAACTAAAGAAGGCCCACAGCATGCTGTTGACTCTATGGCACAGTATCTAGAGGGTATATTCGACGGAAGCAACCTACCTAAACCGCAAAATCAAATCATACATACTACTAATACTACTAATATTTCTAATACCAACACAACAGAACCTCTTAATACCTATGATTTTTATGACTGTCCTTTCACAGAAAGTCATATTTACAACGCTATTAAAAGGCTTCCCAACAAAAAGAGTCCGGGCAGCGATCACATCACATCTGAAATGATCAAACCCATCATCGACTCTGCCTCAACAATTTTAAATCACCTATACCGAATAAGCTGGATTACAGGATATACACCCGCATTATGGCGCCAATCTCAAATTGTTCCCATTTATAAAGGTGCCGGTGATCAAACACAACCTAACAACTATAGACCCATCAGCTTAACATCAACATTTAGAAAGATTATGGAATATTGTATCCAAGATCAACTATACCAACAAACTGACTTTATCAATATGCAACAAGGAGGATTCAAACCCAAATTGTCTGCCATTGATCATGCAGTAGTACTAGATGAATTAATGCATCGATTTAAAACCAACAACAACAACACTCCACCCACAGTTATCACACTTGACGTTGCGAAAGCATACGATCAATGCCCACGTGATACAATCTGGAACACTATGCACAACAAAAACTGTAATCCTAGACTCCTAAATATTTTGAAAAATTTATTCGATCAAGTCAACATACAAGTCATCAATGGTAATCACCAATCGTACAACTTTCAACCAATCACTGGAGTATTACAAGGTAGCGTCCTCAGCCCTCAATTATACTCGATATTCATCAACTCGCTTCCTCAACAATTGAGTGAAATTCATCCTGTCGTATTTGGGTACGATTCAATTAAGAATAAATAAGCAAATCGTTTAAATAAATAAATTATGAAATAAAAAACAACCTTCAATGTTGCATACCAGCATATACATGTATACTGCTATACAACTTCTCCTACCACGAATTAATACTTCTATATTAAAGATTACATGATTGGCACAAATATGATATACGAATGACAGTTGGATACAGAACGCTATACCACTGAGTTACGATATCACCGATCGAGAAGAGAATCTTCTCGGATCAAATCAAGAATTATAAGAAAGAGAAACTTAATATTAATAGTTCTCTCAATGGCTTAGCTACCCATAGAGAGAATAGAACAGCTATTATTATAAATGGTTCATTTACTTATATATTGATATAATTATACTGCTGATAAAGAGTATAAAGAAATACTGTATGAATTAATGGATACCTATCTTCTACAACCAAATATACAAAATCTTGATAAGACATTCTATATTTGGGAACGTATTTTATGGATTAGAAAATTAATGCATAACTGATCAACTATAACTATTATGTTCTACTGCCAATTACACTTGACAAACAAGTATGTATCTTTTAACAGTATCCGTTACACGATCTTACAAAGAAGTGTGCCACTGCACTAAGTATTTGTCAGAATACTCGTGTTCCCGTATCACACATCTGGGACAACGTTACCTTTAATCAATTCTAACGAGTAGAGTTCAGATAGCACAAGATGGAAGACTAAAATATAGATTTATTCTAAAACCAGAAAGGTTGACTCATCATAAATCCAGGAGATGTTGGCAATATAAAAGGATCGATTATTTCATAGCAGCAGAGTTATTTAGTCTATTTTTACCCTAATAAAAATATTCATTTATCTCATTATTTTTTTACGTGCCATTTTATCAAATTACCACACATCCTACAAATAATCTACAAGATATCAACTGCCTTTTGTTTGCCGACGACGTTGTCTGATATCGTCACCAGATAAAATGCAAAATTTACTAAATATATGTGAGGAGCACTCTCTATTAAATGGATATCGATGGTCACCTACAAAATGTACCGTCATATCATCTTCAACAAACAGTACAACTTACAACTTATACAACACTAATTTACGTACAGCACCAACTGTCAAATACCTGGGCCTTCAATTCAATCATCTTGGAATGGATACACGGGCACACATCAACAATCTCAAAGAAAAATTCAATAAAAGCATGCATCGAATTCACCAAATTTGTGCTCGCACAAATGGCTTCTCTCTACTACTTTCAACCAAAATATACAAACAATTTATTAGACCAAAAATCGAATATGGTTTGTCTATTACTAGCTTTAAAACAACCAATTTTGCAGCCTTGGAAAGACTACAGGATGATTGTCTTAGGATGATTGTCGGTGGTTTTACCAACTCATCAGTCAAATCTCTACGGGTTATGGTCAATCTTCCAAGCATGGTCGAACGATGGTACACCCTTAACTCAAAATATCTCATCCGCGCTGATACTCTTCCTACGGACTCACTTATTTTCAAAATAATCCAATCCAATACAAGATACAGCAAAATCAATCTCAGCAAAAACAAAAATCCAATTTTCCAAGCACTACTACAAAATAACTCTCCAATATCTATATACACAAAACTCACTCACACAATCTCTTCTTACAGATCTAATGCCATCATCAATTCTTCGGAAAAGATGATACAAGGCTGCAGATCTGATTTAAAACTAGATCCAATTCTGACGATTCCCATGACTAGAAAAGAACGTAGGCGAATCCTTAGGTGGCGCATGAACTGGTTACCTGGTGGAAAGCCGAATTGTCACTGTGGCGGTCAAATGAGTCGAAATCACTTGTTCGTATGTCCAGCTATCCCCGAGGCATACTGGGAAAATATTCGACGTGGTTTCCATAATGATATCAACCCAATCGACGCAATACTAAAATCACTTCTAACTAACAAACCCAAGTCCATCACTGAAAAACAAAATCTAATAATCAAATGGCAACCTCTCTGGACTGATCTCCTCAACATTCTCTTCCTCGTTGACCAGATCTGTCATAAAACACAAGAAACTTTTGTCGATGAACCCGATCCTGGTGTTCTCTTCTACAAGTGGATTATGGAATAGTGCATTGTAAAAAAAAAAAAAAAAAAAAAAAACCACCAATCCAAAAAATATCATATACAATACATTCTACGACTTTAACTTTATCGACATTCTCTTTATTCTTATATATACTATCTCACTAATCCAAAACTTTTGTATTTTTTTTTTCTTTTACTTAATACTCTAGTCAAGATCTAATAACATTTTAAGGAGGGGATACTGTCAGATATAATTTTAGACTAGGCTCTGTACAACTTCAATTTAGATATAATCATTTCACAAAACTATAATTCAATAAAGATCATCTTTCATTTACTATACACCTTTTGTGGAAATAATTGGCACACATCCCAAAAAAAATGGCACACTTTTTTTTTCGTTTTTGGCACACTTAAAAATTACGTATGGGCACACTAATCCAAATCGGGCTGGCGCATTATTGTAGAATTTTCGGCACACTTCTTTCATTTATAAAATTATTATTATATAAAAACATGTCGTTTAAAATTTATTTGGAGGATGGGAAAGGAAACAATATGGATGAGGATGGTTTAGAGCCTGTTCAAATGGAAATAGACGAGGAAGCATATCCTCTAGACGATATAACGAATTATGATTCGCATATAGATCTGAAGCCAGCAGAAAAAAAAGTGAAACCCAATCTGTCAGGAGAACTACAATTTCCAGTACTAGTAAACAAGATATTAAGAATATACACCGTGGAAATGATACCAAGGATTTGTTCTTTTTCCACGTTTACGAGAAGGGTCTGACCGCTGGAAAAGCGGCCAGCTTGATAAATATACCTCGCAGGACCGGCTACAATTGGCCCCAGAAAGACCAGAGTAGAATCATTGACCAGTTAGAGGGAAAATCCGACGGCAGTGATCATTTGAAAGAGAATTGAGGTAGAAAAAAACTATTGAACACGGATCATAAGCAGCATCTTGAGGAGACATTCGGTGAAAATGCATCGACAACTATAGATCAAGATATGGATAGCTTGACTACTCACTTCGAGGGCTTGAAAGTTAGCCAAAAAACTGTCCGCGATTTTATGGTAGACGAATGTGCACTGTCCTTCAAAAAAGCCTATTATTACCCCACCGAAAGAAACTCTCCAGAAAAAATTCAGCAGAGATACGAATGGGTCATAAATTGGTCAAAAACAGATATCGATTACCAGAGTAACTGCGTTTTTATTGATGAAGCAGCATTCCATGTCAATCTTAAGAGGACTATGGCTTGGTCTAAAAAAGGGGAAAGAGCCATCGTAGAGACGCCTATAACAAGGGCACAAACAACAAATATTCTGGGTGCTATATCTTCCCATGGAATCATTAACGTGAAAGTAAGAAGACCTTATCAATCAGTGTCAAAAAAACGGAAAATACTTAAGACACCATCTACAACCTCTGATTCTACCGGTCCAATCAAAACAACAGGCACTGTAACTGGCCATTACTTTAACTTCATCGCTAGTACTCTAAATGTGTTGGATCAACACGAGCAATTTAAGGGCTTTTATATCGTCATGGATAATGTCCCTATTCATAAAAATGTCGATATCGAAAGGTACTTTGTTAACTGTGGATACGGCTGTGTTTACCTTCCCCCTTATTAACCTGAATTGAATCCGATTGAACAATTTTGGTCGGTTATCAAGAGCAAATTGAAGAGAGAAAAACGTTTAGAAAAGGAAACGCTTACTATGAGAATATCTGATGCTTGTAACAGCATTCTCTTCAGTGATTTGCAGGGGTTCTGTCGATATTCTGATTCAAAATGGCAAGTTCGTCGAGACAGACTTCCACTTTAACTTTGGCACACTTTGTGCCATAATTTTTGTGCAATCAGAAAAATAAAATGTGCCTTAACAAATTTGCGGCCTTATACCCATAGGTGGGGACCGTTTTTGAAAAATGATTTAATTCTTTTATTTTTGGGTGCCATGTGGCACCCAAATTTTTTGCGAAAAAGAGGTTTTACGTGTTGTTTTTATTATAAAAAATAAAGAAAAAAAAAGATTTTATAGTAGATGTCGTATTTGGGTACGATTCACTTAAGAATAAATAAGCAAATCGTTTAAATAAATAAAACTATGAAAGTAAAACAACCTTTGATGTTGCATACCAGCATACACTTGTATACTGCTATACAACTTCTCCTACTACGAGTACATACTTCTATATTAAAGATTGCATGATTGGCCTAAACACGATATACGAATGACAGTTGGATACAGAATGCTATACCACTGAGTTACGATATCACCGATCGAGAAGAGAAGCTTCTCAGATCAAATCAAGAATTATAAGAAAGAGAAACTTAATATTAATAGTTCTCTCAATGGCTTAGCTACCCAGAGAGAGAATAGAACAGCTATTAATATAAATGGTTCATTTACTTATATATTGATATACTTATACTGCTGATAAAGAGTATAAAGAAATAGTGTATGAATTAATGGATACCTATCTTCTACAACCAAATATACAAATAACGATAAGACATTTTATATTTGGGATCGTATTTTATTCATTACAAAGATAATGAATAAATGATCAACTATAATGTTCTACTGCCAATTACACTTGACAAACAAGTATGCATCTTTTACAGTAACCGTTGCATGATCTGATAAATATGTGTCTAGTAACACTAAAGATTTATTAGAGTACTCATGTTCCCGATCTGTTGATATGGGACAACGTTAACTGGAAACAATTCTAACGAGTAGTATTCATTTAACCCAAGGCGGGAAACAAAGTATAGATCTATTCCAAAACCAGAAAGGTTGACTCATCATTAAAACTCAGGAGAGTTGTGCAATATAAAAAGGATAATTTATTTTCATAGCAGCAGAGTTCTTTTAGTCTATTTTTACCTCCAATAAAGATATACTTTTATCTCATTACTTTTCTATTGTAATATTTTGTCAAATACCACAGTAGATTAGCTGTTTTTTTCAAAGAAATTTTTTTTTTTGGTTGGTTAGTGGGGGTTTCACAAATATTCTAGGGATTGTTGATATATGGACAGGGTATGCTTCTGTACCGTCCAGGATAATTATCGATATTACATAATCCACATTTATTTATGCATAGCTTGGGCTTTGACCGGCCACTGCAAGAAACTGTGTCCATGCAAACAAAACAAGTTCTGCTTGATCGCTTTATCTTTTTTGGCCGAGGGTTCACATCCATTGGGTTAACATCAGTGGGAGGTTGATCGCGAGGCAGGAGAAGAGCGGATGGCGTATTGTTAATTGTCAAAGCTGATACCATTGGTGGTGAGATTGCAATAGGTGCGGGTGAAGGTATCAATTGCCGCTCATGACGTTGAATTGTCAAAGAAGAGTGATCGTTTGGAAGCAGTCTTCTTTGATGACCAGAATAATGTTCAATAGGTGTAAGAGCTTTTATGGATGCAATAGGGGTTGTTATTCTGTTGGACTGGATTAACGCATCTCTTACATTGTAACGAATATTCTCGTTCAGTAAGGTTGTATTATAGAACACACTAGCTTCTAATCGTTTGTTAAAGTAGAGTTTCAGATGCTCCGGTGTTTTGTAAAATATTTTGACACCATCAGCAAACGAAGACCATATCTTGGCGAAATAATTAAAATCAGGGATGCTGCTATTTATGTTGACATACAAATCTTCTTTGTGAGTTGAAACAAGCCTGTCATACAACAATATATCTTCTTTGGTATGAACCGGTACTACTGCAAAGAGAGTATTTTGCTTGTTTGCTAAGTATCTGTATATGAAC
The DNA here is from genome assembly GCA_016758985.1 of Mucor saturninus. NCBI lineage: Eukaryota > Fungi > Mucoromycota > Mucoromycetes > Mucorales > Mucoraceae > Mucor > Mucor saturninus. Next base: position 5,036 of record JAEPRD010000336.1, on the reverse strand, counting down.
TTTTGAGATGAGTAGCCTTGTTTTTGAAAATTAACAATGGGTAAAAAGCTTAATTGAAGCAATCTCTTCTTAACCATTTCGTTGGAAAGGTGGTTATTAGCCTCGTTCTCTAATCTTGGTTTCATATTAAATGTTGTTAAAAAAGGCGGACTTAAAGCTGTTATACCGAACTTTTCTACTGATTGACCCGTAAAATCGACAGAAAGTTTTTCGATATGATGAATAATATAATTCTTCACAGTATTGTGGCCTATATAGAGTCTCATCATGTTTATGCATTGAGTGATCCAAGGACTAAAATGACTTTTATGTGCTATGCCTTCCCTATTTCTGGCACCAACCTATGAGTTATACTATGTTAATATCGAAGATAAATTTTTGTTAAGCATAAACTAAAGTACCTCAATATTATGGTATAATTTATAATCAGCTAAAACTGAATCCGTAAGACGAGGACCAGCGTTAATTGAAGAAAATTTTCTTATAATAGCTTGGTGGCATCCTTCGACCGAACTAGTACCTTTAGAGCAACCATATGTCATAAGGCCATTCTTATCTTTTCCTAACTCTCTATATAATGGTGGGCCATTTTCTATGTCAGAAACATGATCTAACTCAATTGATTTAAGGATGTTTTTAGCAATCCTTTTACATTCTTGGTCAAAGAGTGGAGATCCTGTTTTAGCGCATGGTAAAGGCCCATAGTAATCAAATAAAAGTTTAACAGCGGGCAGCAATTGGTTGGGAGGTGGTATTTTTCTTTTGACCCGTCTAAGAATGAAATCTGAGTGACTTCCCATGTAATTATTGAAGTCCGTGTTGATAGTCTTCAAATAATCTTCGACATTCTTTTTGTCAACTGGATCATACACAAACAAAGCATCTCTGAATCGCTGATAAAAGTCTCTATACATACCATGTTTTTGAGACAGTGGTAGCATAACCATCAAATGAAAAGCGTCTTTTAATACTAGAGAGGGTATAAATGAGTTTTCAGATAACTGATCAGTTGTTTTGCTGATAAGAGTAGGCATGTTTAGCAAATCATTAGAATTTTTTGCATAGGATCAGTAGATGAGACTAAAATTTGGATTTCAGATGCTGTTTTTAAGATATTCCAATCGACAAAGATGTGAAATGGTGTTGATCCAAAATCTTGTAAACATACAGGCTCAATTTGATTCTTTTCGTAATTTGATATGATTGTACCTGGTATTTTGACCTCAATAATCTTGACAAGGGCTTGTTGATTATTATCTAAACTGGATCTATTTTTTTTAAAATAGTCCTTTGTCACTGGGTTCAATTCGTTTATCTCTTCGTCTAAATCCTTTAACTACCCAAAGGCACATGGGAAGACCTTGCATGAATTTGTATATAATGCAACAAGCGTGTTCTTGGAAGTCGATGGATTGACATTTTTGTTTACTGGAGGGCAATCAATTAAGCTATTAAATATAGCAATCCAACATATGCATCCAACGCAGCGTAAAGTACTTATTCTTGTGTTAACTCTGGAGCATTCCAATTTCCACATCTGATATTATTGGGTTTTGGTAATGATGCTTTCAGAACAATAGCACATATTTTTGCCAAAGAGAAGGATTTTTTTCTATGACACCTTTATCTTTACAGGCTGAACCCAACTCAATCAAACCTTTGGGGTTTATTTGATACCCTTTTTGTAAGCGAGTAAAATCACCAGTTACATTTTTACCAATTTTCTTGACTGTCATGAACCACGTACTTTGCACTTTGCCCCTGACCATGAATCCCGGACTACTGGAATGTTCTAGAATCTCATGCTGAGATTCAACAACATCAGTGTCCAGAACCTTCCAGGACCTTCCAAGACTATCCATGCAATGAACCCCCGCTTCCAAGAGATTAGTAATCATGACTCGTGTTCAAGTATCTCCGACGCCAAGTAATTAGTAATCATGACTCATGGGTTTCAGCCACGTAAGCTGAAACCAACACTAAGACTAATTAAGTAAGCCAAGACATTCTTAAATGCAAACCCATGTTACCTGAAAAGATATAAATACTCCCCCTTTCCCTCGCCTTCCCCGTCCCATGTCGATTTCCTTGTATTCCTTCCCCTTCCTTGTATAATCTATAATTATTATTAAAATACTTTATAAACCTCTCTTCCATCGTCTTGTATAACTAGTAGGTATCTTCTGATATTATTTCTATAATATAATCATAGCCACGTTCCTGACATTGACATTTTCGCACTCCAAAAGATGTTTCAACTTTTCAGGATAGTCCTCCGCCGTATACTCAAATGTACGAAGCAAATATATTTTGTCTTTGTAACAAATTTGAATAAGAAATACTTCATTTAGAGAGGATGGAGTTCTTCTTAATCCGGAATAAAAAGAACTATTATTTCTGGCTATCCACTCACAGTCAAATCCAATGTTCACATACATGTTTTTTTCTACGTCTTCCAAAATAATTTGACATGCATTGTTGATATCTTCCAAATTGGAGCATACAGATATACCCATTGTACCCGGGAGTGTCAAGACGGGTAAATATGTTGAACCATAGTTAGAGCTAGAATCTACTTCATTGTTTGTAGATCTAGATATAATTGTCTTGTCTACGTTTTCCAACAAGCTTGGTAGTACACCTTCCAAAAAATTTCTGTCGCTGTTTACATTGTCAGTGTAAAAAAGTGAAGGTAATCGATAGCCATTAAGATTGTAAGATTGCACCATGGCATTAAACGGTAAAGCGAGATGAGAAAGTGCTTTAGATGGCGTTAGTACTTGCATTCTTATTTCCTCGTATTCGTTCAAGCAAGTATACAATGCTGTAAAGGTTGTTTCTCCATTTAGCTTTCCCATATGGCCCGTAACCTTGAAAGAATGATCGCCTTTAAGAATGTTACCGTCTAAAGACATCATATGCCAATCTAACTGAGGACGTATCTGCTCAATGATTGACGAGTAGACGTAACTTAAATATCCAGGAGAAGGAACAAAACCATTGTATAATTCTTTGTTAGAGAATGCAGAGAATTCTGGTAACAATTTTTGTTCTACGTTGTTTTTCGTTAACAATGAATCGATGCTGGGGCTTTTTTTCTCGCTGCAAGCAGCATCATAATACTGTAATTCGACAGTAGCATGATGCTCCGCATGCAATTCTCTCAAAATTTTTGACAATGTCACAGGACCTACGGAATTTTGGAACAATGGACGCATCAGCTTGGCTAAATCTTTTGATATCCCAGACTTATGAGTTAAAAGAGCAGGAAAGTCCGCTTGAACACGCAACGGGAGCTGTCTGATAATTCTAGAGTCGAATCCATTAAAAAAATGCTGCTTGGTAGCATTCTTACATCTGTAACGTCGTGTCATTATGTAAAAACAACTATAAAATTAATGCGTCAGTTTTCCAAAATTACATATGGGAATGTCAACATTTTAAGTTGTTGTACAAGACAATTGGGCACACACATACTCTTTCAGATCAATGATTCTTCTTGCTTTTGTTTTTTTGTCAAATCCTTTAGATTCGATACCAGATTTACAAGAAGGGCACACCAAATTATCATGCAAATGGTCAGGTAGCCAAATGAACGTTCTTGGGTGGTACAGCTCCGACGGATCTGCAGCCTTTGCCAAAACAAAAGAAGGGTTCCGCGTCTGTGTCCAAAATTTCCCTCTTTTACATTCATCAAGGGGGTGACTCTTGTTTTTGTTGTTTCCTCCCAATTTTTGCTGAAGAGCTTCGTGGTATTTTGCAACTTCACTGTCAGAAGGTAATGAAGAAGCAAACTCGTCTAGGACGTTGAATACTATCATTCAATTCCTCGAACGCCTCCTCATCGGAATCAGTTTCGGTTTCTTCGACTCCATCCTCGTTTGAATCATCTTCAGTTTCTTCAACTCCCTCGGAATTCAAAGAAATAGTAATATTATGTGTGTCCTCTTCAATACCAGTTGTATTTAGCTGAGGCTAATAAGTTTAATTTTTCAACAACAATTGTATAAGCATAATTTGCGAGTTTTTCATACCTGTTCAGTGTTACCAAATAAAATCTGCTCATTATTTGTTGCAGCTGATGTGGAGGCTTCAGATTGTACCGTCTCCTTGGGGGTCTTTGTCAAAAATTTTGTCATGAAGGATTGGTAAACAATTTGTTTGCGTTTGCGACCAGCATTGTGTCCTTCCTTATTTGTCTGTCCAGTTGGCCGTCCTCTTACATTTTTGATACTGGCTTCTACTCTACGGAGATTACTTTTTTCGCTACTATCTGACATTTGAATATTGTATAAACTAAACCTGAACAACATATCCTCTAGTTTTATAGATGTGTAGACCCCTGGCAGTATCTGAACCCATAATGTATTGTATTACACATTTGCGAAGTGCTTTTTTTTTTTTTAAACATAAAATTCATTTTATTTCATAAGTTTAATTGTTGTGGGACGTCAATGGATACTAAGGGCAAATCATTGAAAAAAATCCCATTTTTTGGATATGCATTAAAACCATATAAGCTGTCTTTACAGATAAAATTAAACATATTTGATCATCAATTGTAAAAAACCTTTGGATTAATGGAGTCATTTCTATGGGTTGGGTTTATGAAATATGGAAAATACATGCAAATCTTTAATGGGTTCCCTTTAAGTCTAACTGGCCGTACAGCCACGCGCTTACACTATTTGGAGTTATTTAAGATCCGCTTACACTATTTGAAGCAACGTGATTGGCCAATTTTCAAAAAAATCAAGTTTTTATTGGCTCTCCAGTCCCCTCCCATAAGCCTAAGGCCAAATTTGCCTATTGCGCCAATTAAAAATTCCATGCGTGCCAATTATTTCCATAAAAGGTGTACTTAACTTTACATAAGCATCATCTATTAAAATCCCTCTGACAATTGGATTAATTACAGTATCGTAACTTCTTTTTATTTTTTTGGAAATAAAAAATTAAGTTCTCCAATAAAATGTCTTCATTTTTTTCAAAATGTTACTATATATGGTAAGCTCGAGTTGATAAAACTGAAATTG
>JAEPRD010000335.1:0-14228 GCA_016758985.1 Mucor saturninus | reverse complement strand
AATTTAGCCCTTCCATACTGAGGATATAAATATTAGTCAGAGGGATCAACAGTTATAACATCAAATGACAAGAGTAATATTTGTGCTCAGGATCTATTAATATTTCATAGTCCAGGCCCATTCGATTATATTGCTTTTGCAGAATAAATATTTACTCGCCACAGGATTGTGCCCTGTGTACAGACTTCAACGGTAGGATGAAAACAAGCGGGGTAATGTGTGATTCATGATTAACATTTCTATTATTATCCATCTTTAATGTGATGTGACAAATAACTTTATGATTATATCTATGATATCCTCAACAGTTTTTAAAAAAAAATTTGGAACAAAAATTAAAAATACGCCTTGGTTAAGGCTTAATACTTTTGGGGTGCTTTTGAAAGGTACTACATATAACTACGTCTGATAAGATCGCATTGGTTGAAAATGGTTTTAAAATCGGGAAATTTAACTGAATATTTGAAGAGAGAGGTCAGAATGTTAGGAGGGTTACACCCCGGATCAAGGCGGAAATATTTCGGTTAAAAATAGCCAAACATTGTGGCATTTCCAAAGTATTTAACATGACCACTTCTATATTTTTAGATGTTGTGTGACAAAGGTATAAAATTCAAAAATTGAATTTTAAGCTGGGAAACAATTTTTGATTGATTTGTAATAATAATTTTCGATAAAGAATAATAATCCGGCTCGTTTACGCCCCGTGTTTAAAACAGGGCTTCCGAACGGTGTCACATTAAAAATTTTCTGACAAGATCCCATTCGCTGCAGATGTTTTAAAAATCGCCTAAATGAACTAAAATGTTTAAAACTCTAATTTTTATTTAACCACCGTTAAGTTTTGGGCTCAAATTTGGAAATCGAAAATGGTTTAAGGTTGTTAATTGGCTTGAATATAATTACTTTGTGTCATATTTGGGTATGATTTACTTGAGAATAAGAAAATAAATTGAATAAATAATAATAAAAATGAAATAAACACCATAAATGGAAGCATAGTAGTTTTCCCACCAATTATACCTGTAATTGTTGTTTTTTCCACCCTACGCTTAACCAAATATATTGGTGGATATGAGCTGGTGGAACTACCAAACAGGGGTTTGACACCAATTTTTTTGGCAGTTTTTTCCATCATGTCAGTAACAAATACACTACTTTTGTTGGTAGTATTTCACCCTTTATACCAAATAATCTCTAATTTTGTTGGTGTTAATATCACTTTATTGGTCAAATACACACTAATTTAATTGGAATCATTCACCCTCAAGGTGTTTGTTTTGCACTAATAAAAAAATATCACCATGATACTATTGGATACAATTTTATGCGGTAAGCAAATTGGATGTAAATAAGCGATTTACGATTGGTCGATTTTATTAAAAAATGATAAAAAGGGGTGTCTAGATGCTACAATACTCCCAAAAATTGTTGGATAAAACTACCAATTTATTGAAAATTGGTGGATAAAAGTACCAATTTATTGAAAATTGGTGGATAAAAGTACCAATTTATTGAAAATTGGTAGTTAAAACTACCAATTAGTTCAAAACGGTTTGATTAAATTCATATAACTGGCCTGTATCATATTTTGTCTATTAACTTTTTAAAATAGAATGTATTTTGGTTGCAATGCTCATCAATTATAATATTATGGGCTATTATGATTTTCAGCCCCCCTCCCCTCTATTTTTTTTTCTGTGTGGAATGTACATTCATTGGAATGCTGGTCTCTAGTAATTACGGCAGGCAATGATATGTAAATTTTTTATAAAACCAAAAAAGAGCACCTTAACACATATGAAAAGACCATCAGAACTTGAATAACACACAGTTAAAGTGTACTTTTAGTAGATAAAGTGAAGCCTAAAAACTATAAAATTAATATTATAACAATAACATCAAGGATGTTTAAATTACGTTTGTTCTTGTTGAGGATAGCATAATAACACACCGAAAAGTAGAAATATCGGAGATGATCCAATAAGGACATAATCCCATATAATCACACTGGTGGGAATTAGTTGTTCCACAATTTACCTCTATCAATAAAACAATGCCGTGTAACGTGTATCGAGCGAAGAGTCTCATAGGACCTAAGCCATACATATATGGAGATGAGTGCTATTGTTTATATAATTGTTTATTTACTTCTTGATATTTGTGCTAAAACACATAATAAATGCTACTGTCTATAAAAAGAAATATGTTTCACGGGTAAAAGGTCGGGGACACTTGACCCGGTTTTAGGGAAATTTCTACTTTCTAACACCACTGTAGGCCCCTGACCAATGGGAGACCAGGGAATCTTAGGAACAATCATAAATCAAGCACAGCGATCTTACGACGAACAATAATACCAATGAATGGTCCATTGTATTAAACTACGATGGATCTGAGCTGTCAAAATGCACAAGCCACAATATCTTCAATTATCTATAAATATCAGGGCTAGCCTGGCTGTCTCAAAGGCTCTTAATCAATTTTTATACAAATAAATCGACAAGACTTATAATTGTATTCCTCTTGTTTTTTATCTATTTTTTTTCTGTAAAACTATTCTCCCTTAAAGTCTACTTTTACTACAATATTTATTTATTTCTTGACCTCGGTAAACTAAGTTTGGTAAACCATAAACCTGTTTACGTGGCTTTGGTCTTTCCTTTTTCCTTCTGCCTTCTTTTCCCATATTTAGTAGAACCGTCAATTAAGTGATGGCTGTCAAGGTTTTGCTAGTTATGGAATCACCGGTGCTGGACACTGTCAATGTCCTCCTCATGAATACCTTTCAATTTGTATATAAAAACCCCTTGATAGTTTTGTAGAATTATCTCTATCTTCTTTTTAAATAAAAAATTAGAGACGACTTAGTCGTAACAGTACTTGCCCTTTCCCTTTTCATATTTCCTATTTTTCTACAACAGTTCTGACTTAAGCCAAATTCACAGATACAGCCGTAACAAGGGCTAACCATTTGTGCATCCGGTTTGGTTCTGAGGCTGGGTAACTGCATAAAAAACATTGATTAGTTTGGGGAGTGAGAAAGAATACCTCTTACCTTTAAGCAAAACAACTTGTGGATTCATTACATTTTGTACGTTTCAAGACACAAATAAATAAATTTAACAAAAAAAAAAAAAAAAAATAGAAAGAAAAAAAAGATAAATTGATGGCAAAAGAATGCTTAAATTTATATATAAAAAAAAATGAAGAATGTTACATATTTCTGCTACGTCTACTGTTAGTAGACGCCGTTTGTATGTCAAGTTCTTCTACGGGAACCTCTGGAATGGGAGCAACCCCAGTCTAATTTTACAGGAAAATACGTGAGATTTAACATTGATGGAAAACAAAAACAGAAAAAAAAGAATCGCACTACCACCCCTTTAACGTTTGCGGGGTTATTGTACCCCTTTTATAAAATTAGTCGAAAAAAAGCCAGAATGCATATCATACACTAATTCTTGATGTTGAAAAAAAAACAAAACAAAAAAAATCAAATGGCCGTAACTCTTCCAAAATTCAAAATACTAGCATTTTAAAAGTTTCTTTACATTGAGGAAAGTATTCTTTTAGAGTCCATAAGTTTTTATTTTTTTTTTCTTTACTTTTATTTTTCCAAGTAAAAAAGTAACAAGTGAACAAGGACTTGATGAGAAATATGATTGGTTAAATAAAATAAATTAGTGGATTTAAAGGGGGGCTAGGTCACAACTGCTATACTTTGGTCCATAGTGAAAAACATCCTTTAATGTTGAGTAAAAGCATACACCTGTATACTGCTACACAACGACTCTAACTATGAGTACATATTTCTATATAAAAAGATTGCACGATTGGCTTAAACTCGATATACGAATGACAGTTGGATACAGAATTCTATACCACTCAGTTACGATGTCACCGATCGGGAAGAGAAGCTTCTCCAATCAAATCAACAATTATAAGAAAGAGAAACTTAATATTAATAGTTCTCTCAATGGCTTAGCAACCCATAGAGAGAATAGAACAGCTATTTCTATAAATGGTTCATTTACTTTTATATTGATAACCACAACTTATACAACTGTAAGTGTATAAGAGAAGTAGTGTATAGAATATTGGGATGCCTATTTTCTACAACTAACTATACAAACATCGATAAGATGTTCTATATTTAGGATCACATATTCAACCATGTCTTAGATAAAAATAATCAACAAAATGGATAAATGATCAGACATAACTAGATGCTCTACCGCAGCCAATTAAACATAAAAAACCTTATGCATCTTTTAACAAGCTACCGTTACCCGATATCTTACTGGTATTCTGTATTTTAAACAGAACAATAAGAGTTTCCCAGATCGGTTGACCCAGGGCGACGTTACTTGAAATCAATTCCAACCAGTAGAATTCATTAAATGTAAGGCGGTAAACTGAGTATAGATTTATTATAAGACCAAAAATGTTGACTCAACACAACTACCAGGGGAAGTTGTTTAATATAAAAAGAATCTATTATTTCATCGCAGCAGAGTTCTTTGAGTCTATTTTTATCTCGAACAAAGATATACTTTTATCTCATTACTTTTCTACTGTAATGTTTTTGTCAAATACCACAATTTTTTTTTAATGAAGATGTATCAAGAATCTGCTGCAACCCCTGCTCCCATCGAGGACTCTTCGGACATGAACATCCAAGGTCAAGAACCCTCCCCAATGGATTTTTCTAAGGACGCTCTTCAGATTCAAGAAGATCAAGCAACGTCTAGTCCTACTGGTCTCTCTGGTCTCTCTGGCCTGTCTGGTCCTGACGACACAAAAACCCAGAAAGGGAATGTTGGTCATATTACTAAAAATATTAAGCAAGATGTTAAAAACCCATCTCCTCATCAATTAATCAGAAAGATTAATCATGTTTCTATTTTAGATTCGCCTACATCTGATGAATTAGACGAGGATGCTAAGTTGATTAAACTTTATCAAAACCAAATTAAAGAACTGCACAAAGCACTACTCATGTGTGATGATTTGGACACCTTAACAAAAAACAACCAACTGATCGCCCAACTAAACCTGTCGATCAAGAAACTTAAACCTGAAATTAAAAAACAGCCGGAAATGGAAAATGCAACTCCCAACAGAAACAATTTCAAAGAAATCGATATCCCCAACTTTGAACTCATCGATGACCCAGCATCCAACAAATCGGTTCATTACCCATCGTATGAAAATGTGGAAGCCTTTGTAAACACATTTGAAACAATCCTTCTGTCGAACGATGTCGACCCCTCAACAACATGGAAAAAATATTTGCCTAATGCTTTCATGCTGAACAAAAATGAAAAACACCGACGCTGGTATACAAATTACATAAATCAATCAGTCAAAATGCTTCTTGGGACGAAGCGAAGGAAAATTTAAACGACAGATTTGGAAACTCAGCAAACAAGGCCAACAACCTAGAGAAATATCTGGGCTTACGCCAATTGAAAAATGAAAATATTAGAGACTATGTCGATAGATACCTAGATACCTATCGTCGCCTGCCATACGCAAACTCTGGCAGCAACTCACTGGACGCCATGAAATTTTTAAAATCACTTTTACCCAAGGCAAAGGAAGAGGTATCTACTTTATTGAAAAAAAATCAAAAAGTGGATACGGAATCATATCTTCCCGACAACTTGGAAGATTTGTTTAAATATTTAGAAAAATATATCGGCGATATTCAAGAGGCGTTTTACATCTCAGTTATCGTACCCAATAACAACAAAACAACAATGAACGACAGTGAGACGACAACAGCTAAATCCCATAGGAACATTGAGGGCTTCGATAACAACCAAAAAAAAGAAATTTTCAAAATAACAACAACTGTGGTATTTGACAAAAATGTTACAATAAAAAAGTAATGAGATAAACGTATATGTGGATTCGAGGTAAAAATAGACTCAGAGAGCTCTGCTGCTATCAAAATAATTGATCCTTTTTATATTGCACAACTCTCCTGAGTTTTAATGATGAGTCAACCTTTCTGGTTTTGGAATAGATCCATACTTTGTTTCCAGCCTTGGGTTAAATGAATACTACTGATTGGAATTGTTTTCAGTTAACGTTGTCCCATATTAACAGATTGGGAGCACGAGTTCTCTAATATATTTTTCGTGTTACTAGCCACATATTTATCAGATCATGCAACGGTTACTGTAAAAGATGCATACTTGTTTGTCAAGAGTACTTGGCAGTATCATATTATAGTTGATCATTTGTTCATTATCTTTGTAATGAATAAAATACGATCCCAAATATAAAATGTCTCATCGTTATTTGTATATTTGGTTGTAGAAGATAGGTATCCATTAATTCATCACCTATTTTTTTATAGTCTTTATCAGCAGTATAAATATATCAATTATAAGTAAATGAACCATTTATATTAATAGCTGTTCTATTCTCTCTCTGGGTAGCTAAGCCATTGAAAGAGCTATTATTATATTAAAATTATTGAAATCGTAACTACGCAGTCACAAGCGAGCTAATTTTCAGTTACAAAATTTAGGATTTTTAATGGGGGTGCGGGGGATTCCCCCGCAAGAGGGGAGGGGGGTTTGGGGGGAGGGGGAACCCCTCTACCCAAGAATACGGCCCATAGTATTAAGCATTAAATTGTTACTTTCTGAAAAAACAATATTCCTTTTTTTTTTACAGCATAATATCTTACAGCATAGTTTTTTTTTTACAGCGTGATTTTTTTTTACAGAGCTATGTTCTTAAAGCGTGATTTTTTCTACAGCGTAATATTTTTGAGAAGAGTTATCAAATTGGAGGCTAGAGAAAGCCCTCCTTCCAAGAATATGACACATAGCATTAAACTGAAAACTGGAAAAAGTGCTTTTATAAAAATTGAAAGTCGTTATATAAAAGGTGACTTTTATGTATAAAGTGAATGCAAAAAAAAAAAGGTTACTATTGGAGATCCGTGGGTTTCGGGGAAAACGTTACCCGTTCACATAGTACAATGACAAATAGCATTAAGCATTTGCTGTAAAGCCCGAAATTGTTTTTCAAGGCAATGTTAATGAAGAGAAAGTTATTATGTATACACTGATAAAACGGAAACTGATCTAAAAAAATTACTAGGGGCGGTCTCACCGGAAGCGGGTACGAACACTTCCTATCTCCACATAAAGAGACATATTAATGTAGTATTTCATGAGTGGTACACGAAAACAACATAATTCTTTTAAGCAATAATTTTTTTAGTATTAGCATCAGTATATCTTTACGGAGATAAAATTCAGAAAAAACTGAGTGTCCGGATGCTCTACCCAACATCACGAACCGTAGCATTACGCAGTGTATCATTGAGCTCGGAAAAACAGATAATGAACCAATTTTTACAAATAGTCTAACGTTAATCAGAGAAAAACCGAAAATTGTTTGTTTTAGGTGTGTGAAGGGGTCTTCTTTGAAATTAGTATATTGGATTACCAGATCTTTAATTATGAAGCAGAAACATTGTGCATAGAATAGTTAATCAGATATATATATACAATCAATACTTTTGGGTAGACCAATGTTTTAATCTGGGTGTAGGCAAATGGTCTTCTTCCAGATATTAAAACAATGTACAGGTAAACATCGAAATTTTCTCCAGTGTCAAACAGATAATAGGCAGTATAGCTTAAGCTATAATTGTTCGTCAGCTTTGCGCCTGATTATTTATATTGTAAGTTTTTCATTGCCAGGCAGGCCTGCGGCAGCACGAGGCTTTTTCAAAGCGCAGCGTACCGAACCATAGTGTAGGTCAGAAATTTACCGCAGCACAGCGAAGGTCAAAACTTTTACCGAAACGGAGGTTTGGATTGAAAAAGCCTCGTTAATATTATATTTCTCTTTCTTATAATTCTTGATTTGATCTGAGAAGATTCTGTTATCGATCGGTAATATCGTAACTCAGTGGTATAGCATTCTCTATCCAACTGTCATTCTTATATCGTATTTAGGCCAATCATGCAATCTTTAATATAGAAGTATGTACTCGTAGTAGGAGAAGTTGTATAGCAGTATACAAGCGTATGCTTGTATGCAAAATCAAAGGTTGTTTTAATTTCATACTTTTGTTTATTTAAATGATTTGCTTAATTTTTCTTAAGTGGATCGTACCCAAATACGACAGTTATATATGATATCAACCGATAGATTGCTTCACACGGAGCTCGTTAGATGCAATATTAAAAATCTACAACGTCAAGCTTTAGCAGATCATTGTAAAGGACGTTTTACCAAATCAAGCGGATGATGTTGGTGCTGCGAGATGCGTTTATGTCCATCAAGTCTAATATAATCAGCGACATGTAATCGGCTTTGGCAATATATTTTAGCGAAAATGCCCGTTTATGTTCGTACGTAAGTATTAACGTATACCTTGTAGGAACAGCTTCATGGTACTGGTGTCAAAATATAGTAGGGCTTGTGGTATAGCTTATCGGTGGCGAGAAATTCTTCAATAATGTGGAAATCGATGAAGATTTATAAAATAAAACAAGAAAAAATTATCAAACTTTCAAAAATTAACTAAGGCTTTATTAAACAAATAAAAAGGGGGTCTTTATATACACATTATTTCAGACATTGATCACAGACGGGCTGATGACAATTGTGGGTAGATTTATCCAGACAATACTCGGATGTAATGATCCCGTATAGAACAGCCATAATGAGATGTCAATAACAATAACAATAAAATTCATTCTTAAACTGTGTATGTCTTGTAGCACAATATTCAGGGGAAGATGAAGTTCTCAATAAAGGTAGCTGTGGCACCTCAAAGTGGCTGATGTAACCTTCATATGTTTTCATATTAATGTTATTATTTAAATTTATGTCTTATACTTGTATGAAGGATGATATGAAATCAAGCCTGTACATAAAGTGAATGATCAGTATTTAATATAAAGTATCAATAAGAATTATATTTAGGATTATCAAGTGGAAGATTTAAGAAGTGTAGATAGAGTCATATATTAAGTATATAGCCTCGATCACGACAAATACGCTTTCTGGTAATTATTCAGAAAAAAAAAGAAACAAAAAAATGTAAGACACTCTAACGTTCTTGTTTTTTATATTTTTAGACTTATTAAAGACGACGTTAATTTATTTTTCCAGAGTTTGTTATCGTGTAGCGGTATCAATTCGGGTAGACGTTACATAGATTTTAGTAAACACGGTCACCAATGTTGCAGTTACATTTTTAGAAGACTTTGATATACTATTTTTCGAAAAAAACATCGATTTTTGAAATCTTTTAAGCAGGGAAAACAAAAACCTTCAATCTATCTCAAATCCAAGGGAACAGTCTGAATTTTGAGCTAAAGCGTAACAACTTTTAATACGGACGATTTGCTTCTAGATGACACTTTACCATACACAAAACTCAAATGGAAAAAAGTGTCATTTAAGCAGGAGAAAGTGGCAAAGGTTTTAAATTATTGGATATCGAGAAAAAAAATTATAATTAAAACAACACACATCTTCCATGGTTTGAAAGATCATAAATGGGGAGTAACTTTTTTTTAGGAAAGCGTGCCTGAACGTGATTGTGACGATCAGTGTTTGCGTACTTTTAAAGGCGATAAAAATCGTACTTTTGGTAAAAGGGGCACCTTTTAAAGGAGAGCCTCAATGTAAAAAAAAAAAAAAAAAAAAAAAAAAGATGACGTAACGTGTTGTGTTTTAAGGTAAAGTAAAAATTATAAAAAGACTATAGGAGTAGTTTGAGACTGTTTATAAGATGTCTTTATTAATAAATAAAATGTACGAGTATTTATATAAAAGACTGTCTGCTGTGTTCATATCTCTAGTGATATCTTGAAGTTATCATTGATTAACCAAAAATGTATATGATTATTACATAGTCACTAATTTAGTCTTGTTCTAATAAATGTTAAGTCTTCTTAACTCTTTGCATTAAACTAAATTTTCAGTCTTTCTCAGACGTACTAAATTAGACTTGTGATGTAATATCCTTATAGTTCTTACTATGACATTTATTGTTAAGCTTATATTACAAATGGTATCGGCATGGATAAGTCTTTGTTAGCTCTAATATGGCTATAGCCTTGCTAGGTCACCATATAGCGGTTTGCACACTGCATTTAGTTGTGCACACAACCAGCAGCTTCAGGAACATTGGTTTGATTTTACTCTCTGACGTTTGTGGCCTCTACGATCAGATGAAACAGAACCGCTTTTCTTGAAACGATTTGATCAAAAATGACACTTTATAATTTTCCTGTCAAAGAAAAGTCCCTGGATATTAAACTTTTACATACACAATCTTTTACCAAAAATGCGCAGAACAATCAGGCGCATCTTTTGCATGTTTTTAAAAAGCAGTTTATATATAAAAAGAGTACCTTGTCTGACAAAAACTACATTTTATGTATGCGCTATATAACGTTTTCTAATAATAAACTTGTTCTAAAAACATTTCCAGTATAAAATCATTAAATTTGGGTTAAAGATATCTAAGAATATAGTTATTTACACCCGCAGGAAGAGTACTCAAAACTTTCATTTGTAAAATTTGTGATTTTCCTCGAGGGATACCCTTTGCATTTTGGCCAATTTTAGGTCTTTTAAAAAAAAAACTTAAAATCAAAATCTAATGATTTGACATAATATTTTAGATAATCCTGAGTATTGTTTTTTGGCTTGAAAGGACGTACGAAAACGTCAGTTTACTATATGAAAGATTCATTTTAAAAAAACGTGTTAAGAAAAGAAAAACACCAAAAATGAATAAAAGATCATTATCGGGTATAGCATCCACTGTTGTTTTAATGACGGGAACATGCAATCAAGTTAACGACATCTTTTTCATTACTAAATAGCATGATCAGATTCTGAAATATGCGAATTTGACCTTGGATGAACGTGGTTGTCATTTTTTGTTGTTTAGTTGTGAAAATAATAGTTGTTGTGGCCACACACGAAATTATAATATAGGATTTCTCAGTTTTGATGGCACAAAAGCATGAAACTATATATTCTTAAGCTGTGTCATTTATAATATATCTTAATAGTAACGTCTTCCCTCGAGAGTTTGCATGGACGCTTAAATCAACATTTCCATTCCCTTCTTTTTAAAAAATAGATGAAAACCAATTTCGTGTCAACATTTCTGCAATTTGTATCTCCGTTTTGATAACTTAAACATATTACAACAATCTTTATCAATGGTTTTCATTATCACATACCATAATCCAATTTGTTGAAGTTGAGAACCACTATGGCGGAAAACGTAGCAGCTAACTGCCATTTACTTCACAAAACTGCCATTTTTTCGGCGTGCGAAAATGGCAGATATGATATTCTATAAGAACAAAAAGTTCATAGCTGACATTTTTTTGGCGTGCAAAATGGCAGCTTTTGCTGTCTAATGAAGACAAAAGGTTCACAGCTGCTGTTTTTTGGTTTAAAAAAATGGCAGCTTTTATGCTCTCATGAAGACAAAACATTCACAGCTACCAGTTTTTTGGCTCGAAAAAATGGCAGTTATGATATTCTACAAGAACAAAAGGTTCATAGCTGTCGTTTTTTTTTTAACAGACAAACCCTTTACCATTTATTTAGACTCATATTTTTGTATTTAATAGGCTCACATTATCCCATATATTATCATTATTTACTGAAAAAAGGCAGTTGAGCAGGTATTATTGAATTTTTTATTTTATAATGTATTGATAATTATGTTCGTTTCTCTTGGAGCCTCTTCACTAGGATCTATTATTGTAAAAGTGGCAACAAGAGTTACCATCAAGATGGTTGTGTGTCAATTTAGCTTACCTTTGACTCTATTAATATTCTATAAAAACGTTATTAAAAATAATACAACATCAAGAAACAAAAAGCTTTACATACTGTTATCTGCCTTCAGGTTTTATGTCTGTGATTGTTCCACCCACTGTCTTCGAGATAGACACAAGTTTAAGTATCAGGTATACAGAAGAAATAGTCTACATGTAAGAATAAGATGTTAATAAAATTAAAAGATAAATATTCGAAGGGTTTTTACCGATTGGTTGTTGTAAGAGTACCTATAAAAACAAGGCCGTCCAAAGACTACCGAACATATAAAACTGTGTATACTTAAAAAGGTTAAAAATAGACTAAAAGTTTTTATCTGACAAAAAACTGTTAGTTTACACTACAAATTCATATCTCATTACTTCAGTCATTGCAAACATGTGGAAGCTGAGCATTCTCTTGTGCATTTTCTTTATTTCTTAAAAGATAGATACCTTTACCGTTGCTTTTAAACACTTTATTTGAAGAAATAAATAAAAGTAAAAGAAAGAGAAAGAGAAAAAAAATAATAAGCTAAAAGAACGCTAAAGTACACACTAGTTAGCGAGCTAATGCTCAGAACGGACCAACCATGTCAATCAGATATGACTTTACAATTTTCTTCTTGTTCTTTTACGCGAAGCTTCAGGCGTTGTCTCTAGTGGGGGAGAGCTTAAAAAAAAATCAATTATTGCATTTGGAAGAAGAATAAGAAATAGATAAAATACTTAGATATTAACGAAGATCTAGTGGTAATAATGCTGCAACTTCTTTTGGTGAGTCTGAAATAGTTGTTGCTTCTCGTGCTTGGATGAACAATACTGTTTATTCTTCCAGTATGTACCGAAGAAGAATAAATAAGGTAAGTAGGGGAAACCATTACGTGATGTTCACGACCAGTTACAAGAAGTAAGTCGTTTTTTCTATTCTACAATGAATCAACTTCTCATCAGTTTTACCTTTTCTTTTTACTTTTTTGTTCTTTTGTTTACCTTAGCCACTTCCATGTTTCTCCTTGTTGTTGGCATGTTGGTGCTGTACAATATTTTATTCAGCATACTGGTTCTGACAATAACACTCGTTTTTTGGTGCCGGTCGAAGTCATGAAGCACCAGGACGTGGCAAGACACGGCAAATCTGTACCACTTGTCAAGGCTCGTTCAGATATAGCACAACCATCATATGCTGTCACAAACTCAATGGACATTGAATACCAAGTTGGATTGATTTAGTTTCCTCCAAACAGAAATCAGTTTTACGTCATCACCCCCTATTTTGTATTCAACAACAATCTTCAAGTAAATAAAGGAAATCTCTCTATTTTGTAAATTTGTGTGATTGCCATGTATTTCGTTTATGTTTTAACAATCATTCCTCATCGATAACATTAATGGCCAAGTTCTCTTTGCGTAAAATATAGATAAAATAATCACATAACAAAAAAATACAACTGGCTTTTAAATATTGTGCAAAAAATAGCAGCATAGCTGGCATTTGGTTCACAGGCGCCAACAAAAAAATTGCAGCCAGGAACCCATCAATTTGAAATCCATAATTTATTGACATTTTGTTATAAAACAACCTAGTTTAAACGTGGATATACTTTATATAACATCTAAACTAGGGATTGATAGTATTAAAAGTGATGTTGTGGCATTTTCAACTTAAAATGATATTATCTTCATTTGTAGCAAAAATTTGCTCTGTTCTTATTGGCTATAATTTTTTTTTAAAACAAAAAATGGCAGTTTTGCTGCCATTTGATTCACAGCTGCCACTCTGTCCACCATAGTAAATGCTTACATACTGCGCAACGTTTCGACAGAAATCGATATATCTCGGCAAAGAATAGGCATTAGACCGTTGGACATACATGGAAATGACCGTCGCACTTACGAGGGAAGTTTAAAAAGCCTAAAAACCATAATATAGATTGAAAAAGTGTTTACTCGTGATTTGTTTTCATATATTTTTTAAGAAGAAGAAGATGGAATGGTTCATTTGAGGGTCATTGCAAACTCTTGCGGTAAGACGCTTTTATTAAGAAGGATTGTAAATGAAAAAGCTTTAGGATATATGTATTCATTTTTTTTGTATTAAAAAAATTAATCCTAGAATACAACTTAGCCTTTGGCCACAACATTGTTTATTTTTACAACGAAACATCAATTTACTGTTAACCACAATTATCCAAGATAAAATCCTCAGATTCAAGACTTTAACTGTCTTATTTATAATAAAAAAGATGCGCCCAATATGATTGAATATTCCCATGTTCAAAAAAGCTGCCCATAATATACCCAATATTGACAATCAACTCTTTCCTGCTCCTTTTTTTCGCTTGACAAGCTGTTTTGAATTGAATTTATTGTATAGTAAAACATCGTCCC
>JAEPRD010000334.1:0-14349 GCA_016758985.1 Mucor saturninus | reverse complement strand
TATCCTGTACTCCCTGTTTTGACAAATGAAGAAAAGGCATTGTTTAATATGATACTGCTTAAACATTACACGTCCACCAACTCTATGCCCAATTTTTACACTATCGCTATCTCTTGGAATTCATCAATCAAAGAAAACATGGAAGTTTGTTTTGGAGTTCAAGAAAGCGAGAATTAAACAAGAAAAGGAACGCACTGACAGAAAATTATGTATGAAAGAAAGACACAAAAACGGTTTACTTTCAAATTATAAAAACTTTGATACTGTAGGATATATATATATATATATATAAAATGCGCCTATCTTCATCTTTACATATCATCGCTGCTGACTTTTTCTTTCAAACAAATGTCTTCCCAAGCAAGACCCACATACTGCTCGTCAGATTCTTTCTTTGGCTTTGCCATAGCAAACTCAATAGCTTCCATGATACGAGCTTTCCTTTCAAATTTTCGCCATCCCTCATCATCACTTGTAGGACTTGACTGACTTGACGGGGCTGATTCGCAAGAAGAGTCGCTCCTAAAGTGTTCAGATGATATTTCAGAAGTGGACAAGAGTAAGAGATCATCCTTATTTGCAACATCAACCATAATTCTTATAGCAGCAAAGTTTTGCAAAACCATTCTCTAATTATTAAAATAAAATATGACTAGGAACAAAAAAGAGAAAAATTATTGACCAAAACTTACGACCAAGGATATGACCGTTGAGAGATATTCAGCAAGAGAGGTTCCGTCTTGCTCATCACTTAGTATATGAACTTCTTTCGGGCTGCTGTGTAAAATAACTCCATCGATGACTTTTGTTAAACTTATTTGTAACTTGAGCTTGTTAAACTGACATGAAAAAGCAGTAATGAACTTTATACATTCTTCATATGGGAGGAGAGATGCCCAATAAACCAATGTATTTTCCCTTAAGTCCTTTGCCTTCCTATTGTCTTTGATGCTTTCTTTGGGAGTTGGCTTGTCTTCACAAAAAAGACCATCGCTTAATCCAGCTACGTGACTGAATATAAAATCAAGCTTGACATTTTTCTGTTCGGAAGGCAGGACACCCATTGTTCGCAGCGATTTAATAATTTGAGAATGGCATTCAGAACTAAAAGACAGAAAGTCAGATCAAGTCATTTTAATTTTTATTATTGTTTCCTAATCTGCATGGTAAAGATCTATGATTACCTTTTTAATTGCTGGTGTTGTTGATGTTAAGATTTCACTAAAGCACCATGGTAGCACAGACCGGCACCTCCTCAGTGTTGCTAACAAAGCTGGAGACGTAGTCTGGATTGTTCAAGCTGTACACACACACTTGGACTACAATGAAGTTTTTATGTATGACAGACACCTTTATTGATTATTTTTATTGGAATGTTTAGACTTCGTGGGAGTCAAATAGGTATTTGGAGAACTGTTCAAATCATTTACATCTTTGGTATTGAATTGAGAAAAAAAACTATTTTCTTGCTTAGTGATGAAAGCTGGCAACAGAATGTCTTCAAGATTGTCGTGGTGATTTTTCCAACAATACAGCGCATCAAGTATGTGAACCAAATTAGGGAATTGGAACAAGTATTCTGGCATAGACAAACTGCGGATGTGGGTTGCAACGTAGATGTTATCCTTCTTCTTTACTCCGAACATATACCCTTGGTATCCTATTGCATATATTAGGAAGGTTGGAGACACAGTAGTGAATAAGGCATATTGAGTCTTACTTACCTATCCAATCCATGCTTAATGTATAGAGACTATTGTTCTCCTCACTTTCGCTTAATGGCAGCTCATGTAGCTTACTGAGTATTGCTTTATTCATTCTTATGTTTTTAGTTTGTTGGATGAGGCATTGTTCGGGTGAGGCCTTTTTTCTTTTCCACTCATTTGTGGATAATTCTACATTATGAGTTGACAAGAGGAGATCTATTCGACGACCAAAGCCTTTGTTGAGGGGTATCGTATCCCCAAATAGATCTTCTTGCGTCTTTGCGATATCTTTACTAGCCTTGCACGTGGTTTCCCCGCTAATTATAAGGATTATTGAATATTTACGACATGTAATTTTAACTTTTGCCTATTCCCATTTACTCTATGAACTCGACACTTGAGCTTTTAAATATATAATCCAAGATGGATGCTGTTTTTCTGTACGCAGTCATCTCCGATTCATTTTTCTCTGCCTGTGCTCTTGGGTCTACTTCGACTCTTAAAAGTACTATTTCTAAAATATCTAAGAAGGAACTTTTCTCGTCATCGTCCTCTACCACAGCAGATGTTTTTTCACTCAATATCTTTAATCTGAGTTTTTTGAAGTTGAGCCGACCTTCGGTATCTCTCCCATCCTAGAAATGAAAATGTATTAGAAAAGGATCTTATAAATACACGAATGTTCGCCAACAATTTTTGTGATATCGATCACCAGACAGTTGAACCTATCCTTGATTCACAAGCTTGTCATCGAACAGAACGTCAGCACAAAAATTGACTTACATTAATTATCGCATCGAAAAGTTCCTTCAGATTTGTTGGTAATCCCTCAGGTAAACTTATTGTAGATTTGTTTACTTTGCTCCAAAAAGAGTCACTGTCAAGGTACTTTTCATAGATTTTTAAAATATCATTGTTCATAAGATTCACGATTTTAGAAAGTGACAACCTAAATTAGTTGTGAAAGCATTAAGTAAAAATTCCCTCCAAAGCATTTATTTTCCTTGCATACTTTAAAGCACCAACTTCAAATGTGCTTAATTCGTCTGAGTTGTATATAAGTTTAGCTGAAAAGTAATCAAGCTCTTCGCCCAAGTCGTGTGGTTGAAACATTTCAATCATGTTTTTGATAATTCTTTTGTCAGATTCTAAAAATGTCCCATGGATCTATTATTAAGTGTTTATTAAGAGAATCATTAGATAAATATCATGAAACTTACTAAAAAAAAATTACCTTTTTAACGCCGAATGCATAAACGTCGCAGCGAAATTTCCAAGCAGGTAATACCACACGATTTGATAAACGCTCTTCTTCATGCAGTTGTTCCACAGATTTTCCTACAATAAATTATAATATATGATTTAAATATAATTATCAAATATGTGCACTTTGGATGCTTGGGTAATACGTACTTTTGGTTCCAGAGCTTGAAGAGGAAATAGGATTCTAAATATAAAAAAGTCAGTTACATGAATTTTGTCAAAAAATTTCAGTGCGTTTTCTGTACTCACGAAAAAGTCATCAATTTCATCCCTAGAAGTACTATCTGATTGACCTGATTTCACAAGAGCATTTATTATACAATCGGCTTCTACAGTAGCGTAGCTCTGTAATACACTGGATGCATTTTTTCGATATGCTACGTCCGTAATTTGCCGTTGAGAGGAGTATGAAACGTGTTCCCAGAATAAATCAGCTTCAGAGGTCGTTTTCCAGGTTTTGAAAGCGTCAATTTGCTCTTTTACCGGGCTTAGCTGAGCAAGAGCCGCTGATTGTAAAATGTTTAAAAATATCGCGTACGCCATGGATTTGTCTTTGAATTGAAATTCCTTCACAAATTTCTGAATTGATAAGTCGTGTATATTTTGTCGACACCAATCGGTCATGTGTCGAAAGCTGTACTTTGCAGTTTGTTTCGTATGAGCCTTTTCACTTTCATTGTTCATTTGGTTTAGTATAATTGGAGGAGTGGATCAAAGCGTTCATTAGATAAGTATTCGGCTAAATATTCCACTGAACTTGATTTTGGCAGTCACAGTAGTTTTTTCGTCATTCAGCAATCTACTTATTACAAAAAGAATTGCGTTGGGAACAGTGACTTTGACCGGTAAAGTGGAAATATCCCTTCAACAGTATCAAGGCTTTATTCGGAAGGACTTTGCAGGTAACAATGTACTTGGTCTCCAACTTGGGTCACACCATTAAGCGGTCGCATCGGCTTAACCTCTAAAGCTCTTCCTACCACTAGCTGAGGGAGTGAGGTCGTTCTTCCTAAAGGCTTTGTTAATGAAGGCATTGCTGGTGCTTTATGGTTGACAGAAGTAGGCGTGGAGATAACTTAAAGTTAAGTGTGTGTATAAAGTGAGCTGGTAGTACATCTTCTAATGAACAAGTAGCTGTATTATAGTTTTTTAGATTCAACATACAGACTGTTTGGCAAGATTATGCGTTGGAGACAATTGCTTCGACTGGTAAAGTGGAGGTATCCCTTCAGTACCAAGGCTTTATTCAGAAAGACTTTGTAAGGGACTTTGTAGGTAGCATTGTACTCGGTCTCCAACTTGGGTCACACCATTAAGCGGTCGCATCGGCTTAACCTCTAAAGCTCTTCCTACCACTAGCTGAGGGAGTGAGGTCGTTCTTCCTAAAGGCTTTGTTAATGAAGGCATTGCTGGTGCTTTATGGTTGACAGAAGTAGACGTGGAGATAACTTAAAGTTAAGTGTGTGTATAAAGTGAGCTGGTAGTACATCTTCTAATGAACAAGTAGCTGTATTATAGTTTTTTAGATTCAACATACAGACTGTTTGGCAAGATTATGCGTTGGAGACAATTGCTTCGACTGGTAAAGTGGAGGTATCCCTTCAGTACCAAGGCTTTATTCAGAAGGACTTTGTAAGGGACTTTGTAGGTAGCATTGTACTCGGTCTTCAACTTGGGTCACACCATTAAGCGGTCGCATCGGCTTAACCTCTAAAGCTCTTCCTACCACTAGCTGAGGGAGTGAGGTCGTTCTTCCTAAAGGCTTTGTTAATGAAGGCATTGCTGGTGCTTTATGGTTGACAGAAATAGACGTGGAGATAACTGCAGTTATTTACGGATCAAGTCCCCAGAATGTGACCTGATAACTTGATTTAATTATTTGCATATTATGCTATCCTAAAGTGATATGTTGTTACCCTCTTTGAAATAAACAGTTGGTGGGAATAGTAATGTTGACATGCCTTATGCATTTGACAATGACGAGAACCGAAAAATAAAGAAATATGTATTTTATTATATGTGACAAAAAAAAAAGCTATTCTAACATTTGGTTTGGGTTAGTACTGCTCTCTGTTTCGAATATCTTGTTGATATTTTTTGACAGCGAGTGTAGTGAATACCCTTTTTGTGATCTCCTTCTTTCTGCAATGTCTACTGCTGTTCTGGTAGTGATATTGTTTTGGCTTGCATATCGTTCAATTTCGTTTATTATTAATCGACGTCTGTTAAAAAACTTTTTTTCTGTTTCTTCTTTTCTCCATCTGGTACCCCATCTTCTCTCCAAATCCTTAATTGCATGACCACCACATAGACCCTCTGTCCATTCACGCCACAAATCATTGACGGAAACAATTCCTCGACTCATAAGATAACAGGGCATGCCATTACTGTTGATATTTCCATGAAAAGTCTGTGAATGATCCATCGAATTATTGCCGGAAAGTGAATTAGGTTCGCTTTGTTGAGGTATGGCTGTTGTAGTGATATTTGTTCTATCCTGATCCTCCCCTGATCCTCCGGGTAGACTAATGTTCAGGCTTATACTCGCTTGGCCTGTGACAAGCCTGGTAATATAATCTATAATCTTTTCTTGAGATGCCGATTGTGTATCTAATCGTGTCGAAAGATCATGGTGCATGCATTTGATTTTGTCTTCTAAAATTGGCACGCAGCGTTGCAACAAAGCATTTACGGGATCATTGTCTTCTTGGGCGACGATGAGCATGCGCCTGTAGACAAAAGTTTTTTATGAGTACATTATATCATATGGATTATTGCATAAATCTGAACTTACTCCCTGTAGTCTATAAACAATTCATGCGAAAATAGACTATTTTGCCAAAGTGGGTGAGTAGGAAACTTCTCAATCATAAAGACTGCGTCCTGGATAATGGTTTTTCTAAGCATAAACAACAATTCGAAAAAAGCTTTAGCTGCGACTGTTACTTCCATTTCATCGTTGTTGTTTGGGTTTGCTTGCTTTGCTGTCAATCTATCGTGCCATACGTCAAGATCAGGAAAGATCATTTTGCAAAGAGATTCAGATGGATCAACACTAGCCCTTGGTAAATAAAATTGTCCTGATTTTGAAATGGTTAATTTTATAGAAAAAGAAAAAAATGATTTTAACGAACCTTGCTGAACAGTGATCCAGCCATCACCCTCATTACTTCTCTTGGTAAACCAGTCAAATAGGCACCGTTCATAGTTGTATTGTCCCATCTACCTAAGCGCCTGATTTGGTCTTCATTTACTCAGCTAAGTCGGCCATTCTTGCTGCAGATCCACAATTAATATGTGTCTTTTTCATAGTAAATATTTGGGCCCCCTCTAATCCTCTGGCTACTGCATCACGGTGGCTGGCATAAGCCCATACTTTAGTTGTATCAGAGTCACTTGATTTGAATAACTTGATTCTATACCAATTTTCAGAAGTTGTGAAATCAGGAAAAGGCTCGTTTTGAACATGAAATCTCCAGAATAGATACAAGCCAAAAATCATAATAGGGCAAATCTCTACTTGGGTGCTACGGATACAGCCTGTCAGTTCAAGATGATTATTTTTGTTTGTTTTTCCTTGTCTTAATATCATAACTAAAGCATGACACTTGATATCAGATCGAACACTTTCAGGATCCAAGTTAATCGTTTGGAAATCGGTCAATTCGGCATTTCTAATCGATTCTCCTCTCAACAAAAAGTAGTGAGAAAACAAAAAAGCCAATGCATCACGTAAATTCTCTCCGTGGTTTCGTTGTCCATTTAAGTAAAACTGAACAATTTTTGAGACTTGGTCCAAAGAAGTATAACCATCAGCTAAAGTTCCTTCTCCGCGATCCTCACATTTTTCACGAGATACTTCAAATTCTTTCATTTTTCAACTTTTAATCAAGCCTAAAACAGTTGCTCTTGGATGCTCATTACAATTGATCTTTTTTTGAACTTGGGTCTTGTAAAGATCCGTGATTACTGCGATATATTGCTCAAGAGTTGATGTTTTAATCTTTTTTGGAGCTGTAGGAACTTTGGACTTCTGGCGAGAGTTACGGCCCAATACCTATAATCAAATAACCCTTTGTAAATACTCTGATATGAGGTAATGTATCAATAATAATGTTTTTATTTACCTGATCACGTAAAAAGTAGTTAAGTTTTGTACCAGATACAATGCTTCTTTCCAGTTCGTTTTCGTCAGTGAAAGTTTCGTTTGCCCACTTTATAAATTCATTGGTCTTGGATGCATATGCCTTTTTTGAGGTCATTGGTCGACAAGCTAATGTTTCTTGAGCTGTCAAAGTAAGGGATCTAGCCATGTTATATTGTAAAGATCCATTTCCCTCGCTGGTAGAGCTGCTGGCTCCAGAAGAAGAGTTGGTTGAATTTTGAGCACGATACATCGATTAAAAAGAGATATTATTAAAAAATAGATACTCTTTATTTTATTTTTACAAAATTAAAAGGGTCTTTTATACTGTTTTAAAACCATATACATCGGTGTTCTGCCAAAGTAGTGAAGAATAGCGAGATTAATGTCAAATGCAAGAATCAAAATTGCCTTTTTTATTTATTTACTGTTTACCTTATTTGGCTGAAGTCCCGAAATAGCTGGGGACTTGTGGCTGGGACTCAAATAAGCGACCTGCAAATAAGTCCTCATTATTTTTTACCGTTTCGCTTCATAGCCAGATTTAACAGAGAAAATAAAATCAAACAGGTCACCATACACATTTATCCTGTACCAATCCTCATGATGTTCAGACTTCAAGACATCGCTGAAAAGAATATGGCGCCTAATTGGTATTAAAATATAAATTTAAAGAAATAATCAACCAAGCTATATACTTACAGTTTTTGGGTCGCGAGTTTGATAAAAGGTAGTTCGGACGTGTTATCGAAAGGAGTTATGTCATTTACCAAACTGTATAATAAATCTTTGCTTTGACAAAGGCTGATCTGTTGTATCATTTTATACTCTTTATCTTGCAGCTTTTTGGTGTTAACAACATATCATAATTACAAAGAATATCCTGGACTGTAGACTTGAATCGCTTTGGTATTACTTGATTTTTGGTCAAATCCAAAACATCTCTCGTACCACTATTTTAAAATACCCATGAATATATAATGATATACGTGCTACCTTTAGATATAATTACTAATATTCATTTAGCTTTGCGACTTTATATTTATAAGTGAGATTTCTTAGATCCGATTTCTTCAAATACTTTCGTTTTTTACTGGACTCTTGTAGTCCTTCTTGATCAGTGTTAGTAATGCTTGGCTGTACGTGGACTCCTGAAAGTGCATCATATTCCTGCTGCACCAGATCATCTCGTAAGATTTGTCTTGATTGCTGTTGGTATAAAGTTGAGTATATAGGTAATAATAATAGTAATGAGCAAAAAATTGAAAATACCCTTTGTATGTTTCCATTAATAATCATAGTCATAGGCCTCGAATCGATGACAAGCTTGATCGTACCCTTCAATCGAGTAGCTTTCTTGCGTATACTTTCTGATGACTTAGGATCATGGATAACTTCATCCCAAAAATCAGATAACAAATCACGTATTTTTTCCTTTGCAGTACTTTGTGAGGCAAACAAAAACTCTTTACTGATCTCTTCTATGAAAAATATGTTTGACCACTCTATGACTGCGGTAAGCTTTTGGTGTAAAAACGTCTTTAACACGTTATATTCAACTAAATAAAACTATTAGTAAACAAGACTTTTGTTCTTAGATTTGAATTTATGTTTGTTTACTGTCTTCAAGTATACGCTGAATTTCCATGTTGTATTCAAGAGATTTACATGACAAAAGCAAAGAAATGCGCGTTTACCTCTTCGGTGGTCTTTTTGTACTTTGTTTTGTGGAATTTTTTCTTTTTTTTTTTTTTTTTTTTTTTTTTTTTTTTTTTTTTTTTTTTTTTTTTTTTTTTTTTTTTTTTTTTTTTTTTTTTTTTTTTTTTTTTTTTTTTTTTTTTTTTTTTTTTTTTTTTTTTTTTTTTTTTTTTTTTTTTTTTTTTTTTTTTTTTTTTTTTTTTTCTTTTTTTCTTTTTTTTTCTTTTCTTTTCTTTACTTTATTTAAGTATCCAACGATTATTATGTTTTAACATTGTCTACATCTTCAAGTTGTTCTAACACCGTCTTTTTTTTTTTTTTTTTTTGTACCAGAAAAACTGCAAAAAGCACCACAATTTTTTGTTTTATAATTCTGAAAGTATGATGGACCTCTCGCCTTTGTATGTTGTATATCGCGGCCGTGTTTCGTTGGTCACTCACTGCACGGGTATCTCATTTTTGCAGGAGCAACTCGGGAGGCATTTAAATATAGCCTGGGAGTAGCATACTTGTCTAAATGAGGGAATGCCATCACTTAAGATCTATAAAATATCTACTCTTTCAAGCTCTAGCTTAAAAAAAATAGGTGCTTCTGGTCATCAACTCTTCTGTCAATGTTCCTTTGTATCCTCCTTTTTCGTGAATACAAGTCCATGTTACCTCTGGTCTCCTAATATACGAAGCTTTTTTATGTCCAATAAATTCGCCCACACTGATTTCTTGGGCCTTTTGAGTTTTATATTCTGATTGTATCATCAATATTATAATGATTGTTTTGACTTTGCAGTATATGTTCTCCATTCGTTTTCCTAAGACCTACAAGACATATGATGCATACCCCATGCAGTATCTCTTTGAAATATTCCAAGAAATAAACGGTTAAATCATTTGAGATATCTTTTTATTAAATGGAAAAGGGGATCCTTTTTATAAGGAAGGATTGAAATAGATTGTTATCCGGGAAGGTCAGATGGGAGCGTGGATTGGAAGTAGACATTAATATCTTGATCAGTTAATGGTCATATAGTGTGCATATATCAGACAGCAACAAAATGGGCTGTTTTATTTGGGGCTTGATTTGGAATTCAAGATTTACAGATATATTTTATCGATTGTTGCATTGTTTCTATATTATTTCTGTGTTATCAATGATAAAAAGCATTTTAGACAGGTTTTACAGCTAAGTTGGGGATTCTTCAAAGCTATTAAGAAGCCATTTTCAAAATAAAAATAAAAAATGCTATGCTTTAAATAATGGTATTGCTAGTTATGCTGATATATAGTAAAAAAAAAAGTATACGATTTCAAGGGACCATCGAAACAGATGGAGTTGGCATATCAGTCATAAAACAAAATATGGATACCAACAGAAAGACATCCAAAGCAAAGAAAACAACAAAGGTTACTGTTGATCAAACAGAGTATATAGAGAAGGTTAGCCAATCAGACTTGAGAAGGACTGAAGGAAACTGCGTTCTTATAGATCCTGGAAGACGTGATCTTATGTATTGCCTCAAGGAAACTAGTAAAACAGAAGTTAAGCAAACTTTGATATATACAAAGATGAATAGAACAAAAATGCAAAGACATCTCAGACTTTTGAGAGAAAAAACAAAACCTGTAATTATCGAGGCTGCTGAGGTGGTTTTGTCAAAAATCGAATCCTTTTCAGTAAAGATAGGAAACTATTCCAACTATATCAAAGAAAGAGCATCTGTCGATATTCTTTTAAGAGAGTATTATGGGAACGAAACTTACAATACAACACAAGTATATTTTCCTGATTCGTGCTTTGAATTCAAAGTGACCAACAAAGGTGAGTTGTACTTTGGGAATTTGTATGTGACAAGAATTCGAGGCTACTACCCCCCAACCCCAAGCTCCTCCTGATGATTTTACTAATTTCCAAATGTATGCTACTTATTTGGATATTATGATGCAACAAAATCATGTGAAAAGACGTTTGAATAACACGGAAAAAGCAGAAATACTTAAAATTATGTCAGAAACAGGTCAGGTGGATTTATTGAGGAATCGTGCAAGCCAACTTTTGGAAAAGCTACAGATTTTTCCATTCCGTAAACTAAAGTTTTCTAGCAAATTGTACTTTGATAAAAATGATGCTCAATTAGTTAGAAAGCTGAATAACAAGTTTGGATCCAATACAACGCTGATACTTGGAAATTGGTCAGCACCAAACGTCAAGTATCAAGAGCCAACTAGGAATAAAGGGTTAATTGATATGTTAAAGAAGAACGGATTTAAGCTATATTTAATTGACGAATACAAGACGTCTTCTTTTTGTCCTGCATGCGAAAGTCCTTTGGAAAAGTTCAA
This sequence comes from Mucor saturninus, assembly GCA_016758985.1. NCBI lineage: Eukaryota > Fungi > Mucoromycota > Mucoromycetes > Mucorales > Mucoraceae > Mucor > Mucor saturninus. Next base: position 3,201 of record JAEPRD010000334.1, on the reverse strand, counting down.
AACCATAGTGAATCCAAGACCATATCAAAGACGAAAAATGTCGACCATTACATGTCATGGATTACTTCGGTATGCAATATTAATATAAAAAACTGCATTGATAAGAAATTATCTAATCATTTATAAGGTGTAAGAACATTGCTTGCTACAGAAAAATGGAGGATACATCTGGTATTGTTGCAAGAAGAATGTGGAATCGTGATTTGGCTGCAACTTTAAACTTTAAAAAAATACTGAACCATTTGAGGGAAACTGGAAAACGACCCGCTTTGTTTAGTCGAGAAAAAACAGAAAGACAATAATTTTCCACTAAAGTTATCGCTTTAGTTATTTAATGGAGGTATTACCCGTTTTAAAATTCCTGAACACTAAATTTTGATTCGTCTGAAAAAAAAAAAGCTCATAAGTCTGAACTTTTTTTTTATTGATCTGAATAAATTTTTGGATTTATCTCAATTTTAACTTATATTTGTCTGAATTTATAGTGTCAAAACTGTACAATAGTATCGCGATCTGTATTCAAAAAAACTGGAAGATAAAAATGATTTTTTCAGACAACAATGACAGATTGCAAACTTATTTGTGTGATTTCAATGCATTCGATTCTAAAACACTACAGAATGTGGTCACCTGAGGCCTCCTGAAACATCACATGAAGTTTCGGCACAGTATAAATACTCAAAATTTCATTGCTTTGGTACTTTTTTATCGTTATTAAAAAAAATAAAGAGGCGTTTAACTTTTTCATACATGCCAAAAGACAAGAAAAATACCGAAAACAATGACAACGAAACTGATATTGGATCGATCAACAAAGCAAAATCTCCAAAAGATCATCCTTGATTCCGTATGACTACTTCACTTACGCGTCTTTAATAAATCAGAACAAAGAAATCACGAATTTAAGTTATTCACGAGCATTGGCTCGATCCAAAAGGCTATATCCAAACAAAAAAGTGGTTATTGAAAACATGGAGGCCAAGATGAAGGTAGTTTATTCAATTAGAGATTTAGGAAAAAGTATTTAAATATTTTATAATATAGCAAAGGAATAACCCCAATTCCAAGTTTGGGAAGAAGTATAATGCGTATTGGACAAGTATAGATAATGCTAAATCTGACAACTATATTGAAGAGCTTAAAAGACATACTCGGGAAAATGTTGTACAAAATACATCCAGGCTGATGACGGCGACGGCCTCTGATATCGCTGGACCGTCCACTGAAGTAGTGTTTGAATCCAAAGGTTGCAGATCTGAAAGTGTTGAATTTGACTCGGTAAAGCTGGATGACACCACCAACCTTTGTATCCACAAGGTTTTGTAATCATTAAAAAAAAAATGAATATGGTGCCTTTTTCTTTTTAGAAAGAAGACTGGAATAAGGTATGTGTTATACTATTAAATTTGAGTGAATTTAACCAGTAGCTTCGGGCTATCTTTAGATTGGGAGGCCAAACAGTACTAAGGGGTTTCAGTTTTAACCCGGCGGACTGTTCGACTTTTTTTTTTTTTTAACGATTAGGTTAATTAATTAATTAAGAGCCAATAAAATGCTTACAGTTTAAAAAATTAATCTGATAAAGCGAGGTCTTTGTATTCCATATTGACAGATCATGGAGGTATCTCCCGATATATTTGCAGGCATTTTTGAGGGATTCAACATTAAAAAAGTCGGTGCCAAAAGAGAAAAAAAAAGTGCCATTTTTTTTTGAGGTGTGTGCCAATTATTTCCACAAAAGGTGTATTTCAAATTTAATATTGATAATGACAGTTCTGAGAATTTTCGAACTTTGTTGATGCTCTTGTGGTATTTGACAAAATTATTACAATAGAAAAGTAATGAGATAAAAGTATATCTTTATTCGAGGTAAAAATAGACTAAATGAGCTATGCTGCTATGAAATAATTGATCCTTTTTATATTGCACAACTCTCCTAAGTTTTAATGATGAGTCAACCTTTCTGGTTTTGGAATAGACCTATACTTTGCTTCCCACCTTAGGTTAAATGAATACTGCTCGTTAGAATTGTTTCCAGTTAATGTTGTTCCATATCAGTGGATCGGGAGCATGAGTATTCTAATAAATATTTAGTATTACGAGACACTTATTTATCAGATCATGCAACGGTTACTGTAAAAGATGCATACTTGTTTGTCAAGTGTAATTGGCAATAGAACATAGTTAATAGTTGTAGTTGATCATTTATTCATTATCTTTGTAATGAATAAAATACGATCCCAAATATAAAATGTCTTATCGATATTTGTATATTTGGTTGTAGAAGATAGGTGTCCATTAATTCATGCACTATTTCTTTATATTCTTTATCGGCAGTATAATTATATCAATATATAAGTAAATGAACCATTTATATCAATAGCTGTTCTATTCTCTCTCTGGGTAGCTAATCCATTGAGAGAAATACTAATATTAAGTATCTCTTATAATTCTTGATTTGATCTGAGAAGATTCTCTTCTCGATCGGTGATATAGCATTCGTTCTGTATCCAACTGTCATTCGTATATCGTATTTAGGCGAATCATGCAATCTTTAATATAGAAGTATGTACTCGTAGTAGGAGAAGTTGTATAGCAGTATACAAGCGTATGCTGATATGCAACATCAAAGGTTGTTTTAATTTCATGGTTTATTTATTTAAACGATTTACTTAATTATTCTTAAGTGAATCGTACCCAAATAGGACAGCAATAAAATATTGGGATCGAAAGTATGGTACTTTTATTTATTTTTGGGGGTTCACTGAGTTCATGCTGAATTGTGCGTTGCGCTCTAATTTTTCTTTTTTCTTTTTTGCAATAAGGACGGTATCTATACTTCTAGAATAAATTACATCGATCTTCTACATCTGACTATATAGCTAGTATAGTCAGTGTAAGAATAAATCTCTACCTAATGCGGAAAGAATATTGATCTATTTAAAACCTCTCTCTACGAAATCTACTTTTATTTATCTGTTTAACAAAAGTTTACTTATAAAGCAAAAGCAGACGTTTTTTTTTTTTAAAAAAAAAAAGCCCTGGGCGCACAGATAGCTCCGTTGTAATATAAAGTACACTATTTTCATAAATTATTTGCACACTCTAGGAAAAAAATTGCTCACTTTTTTTTTCAATTTCCGCACACTTTTTTATTTATTTTTTGCTCACTTCACAAAATATTTTTTGCTCACTTTTTGA
>JAEPRD010000333.1:0-14433 GCA_016758985.1 Mucor saturninus | reverse complement strand
TAAAATTTCGTTTGTCTGATTTTTTATTTATTTTGTCCAAAAAAGGTAAGTCAATGTCTGAAAGTAAATTTTGATTCGTCTGAAAAAAAATTAACATTTTCTGAATTTAAAGTGTGAAAACTGTACTGCATTAATTCCTAAACATTTTACCAAGGGGAAATATAATTCCGACAGGCTAATACATAATTGGCATCTGCATAAAAATAAATGTTGCTTTTTTTTTATTATCTAGGTGTACGTATATATATAATTTCTCCTACAACTTGGCTTGAGGTTTAACGGGTGCCTTGAAGAAGACATCACAAACCTTACGACGTTGAATTTTACCCGTAGCAGTTTTAGGCATAACATCAGTGACGTAAAAACGCTTAGGGACCTTAAATTTGGCAAGCTTGGATTGACAATAAGCGATCAATTCACGCTCGATGGACTTGGGGTCATCCTGAACACCCGATTTCAATACGACAGCAGCATGCACTTCTTGACCATACATTTCATCGGGTACAGCGAAACTAACTGCTTCAGCAATCTTGGGATGACTCAACATGACTGAATCCAACTCAATAGGTGAAATTTTTTCCCCACCGCGGTTAATCAATTCCTTGATACGACCAGTCAAGACCAAATAGCCATCTTTATCCTTTTTACCTTGATCTCCTGTACGGAAATATCCGTCTTTTGTAAAAGAACTAGCAGTTGCTTCAGGATTATTTAAATATCCCTTTGTCACGTTCTTTCCACGAATACAGACTTCGCCCAATTCGGCAGGATTTCCTGCATCATCCAAAATAACCACTTCCACGCCTTGACCGAGACCGACAGATCCTGCTTTGTGGGGACCGCGATGAGGAAGTGGGTTTGATGTCATTTGATGAGATGCTTCGGTCATGGCATAAGCTTCCAAAACGGGTGCCTTGAACTGTTCTTCAAGGTGATGCAAGGTAGCAGGTGCAAGACTGGATGAGCAAGAACGGATGAATCGAATAGCGGGTACTTGCTTAGGTGGACTACGAAGCAAGATTTGATGGATAGTGGGTACAGCAGTGTACCAATTGCAGTTGTTATCTTCGAAATCTTGCCAGAAATGAGATGCGCTAAACTTACTAGGAATGACAGCAGTTCCGCCTGAAAGTAAAGTCGACAACAAACCACAAATTAAACCGTGCACATGGAAAAGAGGCATGACGAGTAAAGTACAATCCTTGTCATTCAATTCATAAGTTCCCACAATGTTGCGCATGGAGGTTAATAAATTGAGATGAGTCAATGGCACACCTTATATGTAAAAAAAAAAAAAAGAGGGTAAATTATCGGCTATTAGGAATACGTGAGCTTTCTTTGATTAGGCTTACCCTTAGGTCTGCCAGTAGTACCACTGGTGTGCAATAATAATGCAGGCTCATCGGGTTTAGGAGAAAATGTACCAATCACACGGTGGGGTTCCTTGGCCAAAGGAGAAGGAACCCGAGCATCGACCTCGATGGCCGTACCGTTCCAATGGACTTCGACCACAAGTGCACCTTGTTTTTGGGCGGCCAAAACAGCTGGGTTATTTTTGTTGTTTAAAGCTCCTCTTGGCAAAATCATGATTGTGCTTTTTGCGTCCTCCAAATAAAAGTTAAATTCGTCCTCGGTGTAGGCAGGATTTAAAGGTGATGCAACCAAGTTCATGAAAGTAGAAGCCAAAAAGGCAACGGTAAATTCAAAAGAGTTGGGGTAGCTGATGGAGATGGATTTACCAGGAGCCAAGCATCCAGCAGGTACTTGTGCTGCCAACTTTCGGGAAAAGTCATAGAGAACCTCCAATAATTGACTGTAGTTGATGTTGGAAGGCACCTGAGCTGATTTAGGAATAATCACAGCGGGATGTGTGCTATTTTGTTTGCCTTGAAAAATTTCAAATAAAGTGTCAGACATAGTTACAATAGTAAAAGAACAATAAAGGTAAAGAAATAAAAAAAAAAAAATTATTGCGAAATAAGAAACATTTATTGTCTTAAACATCTTGATATGACATCACGCAATATCTAACTTCGGCTTGTAGAAATTTTATCTTAAACAAACTCTAATTATTGCCTTTTTTAGGAGCCTTGGTTATTTGTTGTCACAATAACCTGACCTTGATGGGTCAAGACCACCGGCCTTGTCATTGGACTTGATGACGCCGCCGGTAAATGCTGTCTAATTACATCGTTATGGTGCTGATGAGCAGATGCATATATACCAAGTCCGACGTTTGTATATGGATACGTATACCTCTGTTGCTGTGGTTGCTGTGGTGGTTCAGGTTCTGGTTGTTGATCGGATAGTAACGAATACAAAAGATCTTCATTATTGTTGTTATTATTGGTTGGAGTAGATGTGGCAGTATTCGTTGTTTCACTGGTATTACTACTAGTGTTACCATCCTGGATCTGAGCAACCAAAGCGGCAATATCTGATGAGTGTGATAACAATTCAGCTGGTGTATGTTGTTTGGATGAATCCTCTGCAGATAAAAAGTCTAAAGGTCTATTATATTGAAATCTATCAGGGGTCATGGTTGCACGCCAAGTAGATTGAAACAAGTTATTATTATACATCATGGATGGTGGATGATAATACATGTTTGATTTGGATTTCACAACGGGCGGAGTAACAAGACCATGACCAAAATAATTAACTTCCTCTTGTCGTGGATTCAAGCTGCCGAGAACAAACGGGGTCATCATATCATCATCAATATTTGCATCATTCAACGCTCCATCGAGTGAGGTTAGAAAATTAGTGATGGTTAATGTGATTGAGTTTTTGTCTTCATCCAATATTAATAAGGATTTAATGGCCTTCATTGACTGCTGAAACATGTATCTTGCATGCCGCGCCAAGTTCACATTGGAAGATGCACAATCCCGCAAATGAATTTTGATCGATTCAAATAATGCAACCATGACAAGATTAAAATTAAAGATCCAATTTCGGTTGTCCAATAAGGTTGCTATGATTACAGTAAGGTTTGTTGCTATCGCAATAGATTTTTGATGAATCGATTTTACTGTCGAAGACAAATAAGGTTTCAAAACCAGTAACTCAATAAAATTATACATCAAATGGACTTGACAAATAAATTGACTGGAAGGTGGATCGGGTATATGAGGTGTTGTTTGTATAATTAAGGGTGTCCATTGTAATTGTTGCTGTAATGAACGTAACCAGTGTATTAATTCATTATCGCTATTAATGGACACAATTGGCTGATTTTGCTGCAACATTCTTTCCGCAATTTGTAGTAATTTTATCATACTAACAAACACCTGCAGTACTTTTTGTTCGTGAATATCATCCCCTGGCTGTAAAAGTGGCATATCCATTTCAATATCTTTGCTTTTAATGATCCAAGGTTTACCGGATTGTAAATGTATAATCTTATCTAGATAGTAACATGACCAGCAAATTCGCTTCTTTAGCTCCATCAATTCACCGTGATCTTTCATTAAATCCATATCGATGCACATTTGAAATGCCATGGCACTGTACATTGTATTGCATGTGTTGATCCCACTTTCAAATAAACTCATCAATGTCAAAGCAATTACGGTGCTCTTAGTGGGGTAATTCATTTCGTACTCTAATAAACTTTTAGCTTGGTTAAAATAAACATCACCATCTAATTTATCATGGTACTGTGATCCATGAGCGAAGATCATTAACAGCAAGATAGGACTTGTCAATAATTTAGTTGTGTTGGATTCGAAATGTTTAAAGAATAATCGTTTTGGTATAATCGGAAATGTTGGATAGCAATGTTTGAAATACAATTGGATCAAGTCTTGCTGAATTGTCTTTGAAGGTAAGTCCACTTTAGGCTGCTTATAGTCTAATTTTCGGTTCCTTGTCATGATTAATTGTTGATAATTAAATTCCCATTTGCCTTCTTTTCCTTGTCCTGGATTTAGTTTACATAACCGATTCAAAATTTCCGTTGCTACTACATTGTTTGCTCTTGTTCTTTTCACAAGAATCTCAGGAGGCGATACGACAGGCACAAATTCTTCTTCTTCGTCTTCTTCCACTCCGTCTTTGGAGAAAGAACAGGGCCTATTTCTGGCTGTCAATAAACGTTAGCTTATATATATACGTATACTTTTCAATTGAATATTACTGTGTAGTTTACCTTTACACTATTTTTGAAAAGATTAGTCACTTGATTATAGAGCTGGAAATCACAAATATTTATACCTGCATACAAGGTTGTAACCCATCACACTACAGATACACAGTAAGCTTCTTTTTTTCTTTTTCTTTTTCTTTTTCTAAACCTACTTTTATTTTCTTTAATCGACAAGTAAAACATGCTTTTCCAACTTTGTATCTCTTTTGACGGGGCTGTTCAGTCTTTTCTTTTAAGTGATGTTTGACGACAGATGTAGTTGACATTAGAAAAGAAGAAAAAAATGGAAAAAGAGCAGAGGAATCAGAAATGCGCCTTCCTTTTATAAACAATATAAATGGGAGAAATTCAATCCCCGCCAGTGACACCCATAAAAAAAAGGTGGGTAGAAGCAAACCCCGCGGAAATGGGTGTAGGGTCCATTGCATATTCCGCGGTTTGTCTATTATTAGGATTGATAAATCCCTGAAAAAGAACCAGATATAACAAAGTACAAAATATGATTTTATTTATAGTAGTGGTTTAGCTGTCGTCTATTTTAGTCACTTCTTCTGATCTTAGTATAAATTCCTGTCTATCAAATGTATCATCATCTTCTTCTTCTTTATTATTAGGTGTAATAAGTTCTTTATTATTAGTATTATCTCTTTTTACATTTTTGTTGGTAATTGTGTCTGTCGATGAATTATTTGTCAGCGTGTGTTTCAAACTATGACTGGATTCGGACACAGTGGCTGCTCTTCGTAACGGATTCACTGGATAATACTTGTCATCAGGTTTGCTGATACTGGCAATGGATTGCATTGGATGATGGGTGGGTGTACTGGCTGCTCTTCTAATCATTGAATCCGAGGATTCTACTGCCTTATCTTGTCCCGAACTGACTTTAGACCAAGGTGACGGTAATAATATAACCGAGGAAGCGTTGGTGACCACTGTGGTAGATGTATTAATCGTGTCAGACCGTGTGGGACCACCACTATTAATCTGCAGAGGATGCGGAGTAGGTGCTGATGGTCTTCTTGATTGGTACTCAAACGGTTCGGTAGAAGAAGGCCTATCCTTAAACGTAATCTCTATCATTTCATGACGAACATGAGGACTGGTCACACTACTATTGATGCGATTCACACGGTGCGATTCGGTGGCTGGCATAGATACATTGGATGACGAAGAATTTCCACTCTTATTGTTTCTCCTTTTCTGATGATGTGAATTCAGAAAATAGAATGCCACCAAAATTAATATAAACACAACTAGTCCACCTGTTACTGCTCCTGCTACTATGGAAATGGAGGGAGAACTCGGAATATTATCACCTTGACCTCCTGTTCTATTTGGTTTTCCACCAGATCCAGATGCATTGGGTGTATACACCGAAGTCCAGCTCCAGGTCGTAATATCCAATACTTCAATATCTGCCATCACTGTAAGTGCCGTTGATACTCCTGTAAATCCAAACGCTACAATCATATTGGTATTCACCAATGTAGCTGTTTTTTTTTTTTTTTTTTTTTTTTTTAAAATTAACATACAAAAAAAAAAAAATAGTTATTATTATTTTATAATTACCTGTATGCTAAGGATAATAAGTAAAAATAAAAATAAAATCTTTCTAGAAAGTAGCATAAAACTTACATCAGCTCTTCCCTGCACAGCAGCGTTGGTATTTTTTACATTCCATGTCCAGGTGCGCGTGTCGAGAACAGCAACATCGTTATAAACATGATATCCGTCATAGCCACCATATCTAGTTTATAAAAGATAATTAACACAGGACACATAGACATATGAGGAGAGCCTACACTAGAATAGAAAATCCATCCGGCATTAGAAGCTGACTATGACTACTTCTGTTTGCTGGCTTGTTCTCCTTGTCTAATCGAGCGTAAATCTGACTCCATTTAGACGCAGTAATATCAAATACCCAAACATCAGCCAACGACACAGCATCACCAGTCGCGCCATCAAACCCCCCTAATACGACAATGCGATGTTCGGATATCAAGGTTTGTGTATGTGCATATCGAAGGGGTGGATATAATAATTGATCTGATACAATTATTGTTGAGTTAGCAGGATAAACAGAGTCAAATCGATATATGCTAGCAGGTAATGCAGGCCTTGTCGTATTCACTGCTGCAGGTGGTGGTGCTAATGTAGCTCTTTTACCACCCCATATCTATTTATAATTTGCATTAGTTTTTCGTCACTTCATTTTAACTTTGCCCCCTTTCTCTTTTCTTTCATACTGTACATAAGCTATACCATGTTCCGTGGTTGTACAAGCGGCACCTTGTCGGTTCAAATGATTACCACTCGGTAAGCTAAATGAGTTCCATCGACCTAAATCAAGGTCATAGCTATACGCGGTCGGCTCTTCATCACTTGAGAATTTGTCCGTTTGCGGCATCACACCACCAAGAATAATCATATTCCCATTGTTTGTACCGCCCATAAACGCTATATGAGAATAGACAGAGGGCCCTCCAACTGAGGATTGAGGGCCTGAAGCCGGTTTCCATGGTGGATCAGTGAGTTGGTAAGGTGAATGCACTGGTAAAATAGCTAAGTCGGATATCCATTCTGATTGATTCGCTGATGAGCTTACGGATGAATCTCCACCATAAAAGTATATACTATGTAATCCTTATTGAGTTAGGACTAAAGCAGTGAAAAAAAAAATGCCCTGAAAAAGAGATTTATTTACCTATCATTTACAAGCACCGCAGAATGCCCAAATCTACCTTGGACAACATATCCATTGATTTCTATGGCCCACCACAAGAATAATAGTATCGAAATCATTACTTTTTCATTTAAAGAAGGTAGAAAGAAAAAAGAAAAACAAACCAAGGACAAAACTAACGGCTTGCCTATGGTTGTGCCGTGGCTTTTATTAAAACCTTTTTAACCTTTTTTTTTTTTTGTTCTTATTATTTAAAGCATTTAAAACCGTGTGTGTTTAGCTAGTGCTCCTTCTAGATCATCTTCATCGTCTGAAGGGATCAAATCTCTGTTTCTCTTCATGGGCGAATGTTTTAAAAATACTTCATTAAAAATAGAGTCCTCTTCCTGGTATACTGGTGTTGCTTTCGACCGCACGGACTGGTTTAATAAATACTCTTTCTCACGTTGTTGTAAGACGTCTTTGAAATTCGCAATGTCTTCAGAGGTTAAGGTCACTGAGGTAAGCGTTCGTCGCAACATTGTAATGGTTTACACAGAAAGAGTTTTATTTGCGGAGTTATGGCACCACGCATTTTTATTTTAGTAGTCGAACGAACAAACACTCAACTGTAACATTCGAAACCCAAAAAAAGCCTGTATCCCTTCTACGTCACTCCTCTCCTACCTGTTACTGCACCCGTGCAGAACCTCTATTCGCACAGTTATCTAATACTTTCCATAACTGAACGTTACTTCAAATTCAAAAAGAGGGCCCTCTACTTTTTATAGCAAAATTTAATTACCCTCTTTTTTTTTTTTTTTTTTTTTTTTTTTTTTTTTCATTTGAGATAGAATGCGTTAGAAAGGTACATGTATTCTCCTAAGTACGTGGTAATGAGTATGAAGATTCAGTCCAAAGATATACGTTCAGCTGGCACCTTTATATCTTTAGTATTATAGCTGTAATATCAGAAAGAAGGATGATTGTAAACAGATCATTTAAATAGGGCCGACTTATCATATAAAATCTTCGCAACTAGCTTAGTTGTATAGACACAGTCTTTTACTATGCCCAAAATGATAATACCTTGATTAGTAGACTTGAGTTATATGTCATATATAATTGGCTATTGACAGTATTTCATACAAAATAGTTCAAACACGTACGCACCTAGACCTTTCAATCATCGCCAAATGCTCCTTTTTTCTTTCTTATCTCGGTGCTGAACATGATAACAAGAATGCACATGTTCACGGAATTATTTTAAAGATACACCTCAAAAGAACAAACTGGCTCAAACCCGGTTTGTTTTTGAGTCGTTATCAGTTGTGTAAATTGTGATGAACAAGATGATAATATTATGCTGCCAACAGTTGGTTAAGAATACCTAGATTTTGGTATATTTAGATTTTTAAAAAAGGGTCGAGCCAGGTGCTCGAATAGTCAAACGCATAGACAATAGTACAAGTATGTATTGTTCGTCATTTTAAATTGTTGTTATCGAAACAATTTTATTTTTTTATTTCGAGAGAATGCTAAGGATATATGCATATGTGTGTTTGAATATTTATAGATTTGATTTTTTTTAAGTGATAACGGTAGGCTCCTTACGTCCGGTATACTTTTCGAGTTCAGATAACTCTAAAGCAACATCGATCAAAGGCTTCAAAGCAGTTTGAGTCTCATGAGTATATTCTTTGGCATCATTGGAATACTTTTCGACATAAAGACGAACGGTAGCACCCTGAGAACCAGTGCCAGATAAACGAATAATAATACGAGATCCATCCTTGAAAATTATACGAACGCCTTGTTTCTTGGAAACACTACCGTCAATAGGATCCAAATATTCAAAATCATCGGCTTTTGCAATAGTGAAACCATTGATGGTCTTGTCGATCAATTCCTTCTTTTCGATTTGATGACGAAGACGGTTTACCATATCCTCGGCAGTCTTACCATCCACTTCTTCGTAATCATATCGAGAGAAGAAGTTGCGACCATAGATTTGATAATGGGCTTGAAGGATATCTTGTACACCAGCAGGCTTTTCTTTGTTGACATGAGCAAGAATACTTAACCAGGCTAAGCTTTAAAAGTCAGAAATGGTTACATAATTATTGCTTCATTTGTGTTACCTAAAACAGCCCAAAGACCATCTTTCTCGCGGATATGGTCAGATCCGGTACCGAAAGATTCCTCACCACAGATGGAACAACGGCCAGCATCCATCAAGTTACCAAAGAACTTCCATCCAGTGGGTACTTCAAAGTACTCAACATTCATCTTTTGAGCAACTAAATCAATGGCTTGGGAGGTGGGCATGGAGCGAGCTAAACCATTAACTCCGTGCTTCTTGAAATAGGGAATAGCATCCTTGGCATAATGGGCGATGATGGCAACACTATCCGAGGGGGTAACAAAAGCCTTCTTACCAATAATCATATTACGATCACCATCACCGTCAGAAGCAGCACCGAAATCGAGTCCCTTCTTGTCAACAGTCTCGACCAAGTCATGAGCATAAGTCAAGTTAGGATCAGGATGAGCACCACCAAAATCAGGAAGAGGAACACAACGCATAACACTAGAATCATCGAGACCAAATTCTTCAACAAAAAGACGACGACCATAAGGACCAGTAACACCATTCATACCATCAAAAAGCATCTTGAAATCCTTGTTATTGTTAAAAAATTCCTTGATAGCATCAAAATCAAAGATAGTCTTCATCAAGTCCACATAGTCGTTAACACCATCAATCACTTCAATGGTTAAATCTCCCACTTGTTGAGTGCCTAACTTTGAGAAATCAATTTTTGGGGCATCTCCAAGCTTAAGCTCCTTGATAGTCTTTGAGATTTCATAGATTTTATCAGTGACGGATTCGGGTGCAGGACCACCGTTGGAGCAGTTATATTTGATACCAAAATCGTAGTCGGGACCACCAGGGTTGTGGGAAGCAGTTAACAGAATACCACCTGTGGCTTTACGTTGACGGATAATGTTTGAAGCAGCGGGAGTAGATACAATACCGTTAAGACCAACAATGAGTTTAGAAACCTATAGAAACTAATAAATAACGCGCCCTTTTTTTTTTTTAATATTGCTTTTAACTTACGCCTTGACCTAAACTAGCCTTAACAATGACTTGAAGAACTTCGTCAGAGTAATAGCGTCCATCGCCACCAACTACAATAGTGGCATTCTTGGGTCCTCCATCAGCTTGAGGAATGGCTTCGAGCATGGCTTGAATAAAATTCTCGGTATAGTTTTCTTGTTGGAAAACCTTGACGCGCTTACGAAGACCTGAAGTACCAGGCTTTTGGCCTTCAAAAGGTTGAGTAGAAACAGTGAGAATGTTGACCATTTTGATAATTAAATGTTTAACGAAGGGAAAAAGAGGGAAAAAAGTTTTATGGTCGTTTTTATATTCCATGTTTGTATTTTTTCCATCTTTACGGGGTTTTAAGAAATCGCTAAACCATAAAAAAATAAAAAACTTTAAAGACCAGAAGCATTGATCCCAACTTTCTTTTGCACAAATTTAGCCTATCGATTAAAACAATGAGTATCACTTTGGGGTTCATAATCTGCGGTAATCGCCGTGTTACACGTTACATTTTCTTTTGAACAAACTGTACAAAAAAAAAAAAAAAAAAAAAGTTTAAGAAACCGCGTTGGGAAAAAACAGTGTAGAAACATGAAGATAAAATGACGATATTAACGGACCGACAACATTATGTAATCAACAAAATCATCGGATTTGCATTGGATGTCGCACAAGTCCGCTGACGTGTTCACGCCTGCACTCCCGATTTACTCTCACACCCTATCTCCTGTTCTTCTTTTTTCTTTAACAACAATAACCATGTCCGTCCAAGATGCCTACAACAAGGTCTTCTCAAACTTTCAAAAGGTGCGAGATTATCTAGCTCCCGTTTTGAAGAATTCGAAATTTAAAGAAACTGGCTGCATCACTCCAGAAGAGGTAATTTTAAACCATACCACCTAGCAGTCAGTATCTCACTTCGTAAAACAGTTTGTAGCAGCTGGCGAGTTTTTAGTATACAAGTGTCCAACGTGGCAGTGGTTAGTTACGACATTAATCATCCCGAAGCAGTCTTCTTAAATACTTTTTTATTAGGGAAGGTGGTTTTGACGACAAAAAACGAGACTATTTACCAGGCGATAAGCAGTTTCTAGTTACCCGCAACGGTATATAATGTACCAATAAAATCTAACAATCGCTAACTATAAATCTAGTTCCCTGTATTAGACGAGCCCGTCAAATGGAATATACTGAAGACGAAGATCAAGAGACTCAAGTAGATGATGAAAATGATGCTGACGAGAGCTGGATGTACACTCATAGCTCAAGAGGTAAAAAAAAGTAAATGAGAAACACTGTAATATCTACTAACATTTTTTTAGCCACAAAAACAATGGATGAGATTGCTCAGATTATCATGACAGAAGAGGAGGAAGAAGCTGAAATTAAAAAGGGAATAGAAAAATTACATGTGGAAGATATACCTGATCTTGATGATATACCCGACATGGATGATATTCCTGATATGGATGACCAAGTAGAAGAGGAAGAAGATCCAGTAAGATTTTTATTACATTGTTGTGTTTGTGTATTCTAATATTTTATTTATGAGTATAGTCTGTAGATCAATCCAAACATAATTTAAAGTAAGTTGGTAATAGTAAATCTAAAAGCATGTTCTTAAACTGTATTTGATTCAGTGACAAGGTGCTTCAAGTTCGTACTTATGATGTCTTTATTACGTATGATAAATATTACCAGACTCCTCGTATTTGGTTATTCGGTTATGATGAACAACGTCGTCCCTTGACATCAACTCAGGTTTTTGAAGACGTGTCTCAAGATTATGTAAAAAAGACAGTAACCATCGAAACCCACCCTCATTTAGCCTTAAGTCTGGCATCCATCCATCCTTGCAAACATGCTGAAGTCATGAAAAAAATTATCGAAAGAATGGGCGATGGGAAATCAGCCGGATTGGATGCTGACGATGAAGACTCAGGCATTCGTGTAGACCAATATTTAATTATTTTCTTAAAATTTATGAGTTCTGTTATTCCCACTATTGATTATGATCATACAATTAGTGCTTAAACCCTTGATAGAATAAATTCTTAATAATCATAAATTTCTTCGCCTAAATGGAATCTGAAGCCATAATCAATTAATTTATTTTTACAATGGAAGTCATTTACCGGTTAAATCGTTACAATATGAACTGTTAACTTGTTACGATTACATGCATCTTACTATGAAAAGAAAAATATATATATATATTTTAATATAAAAAAGATATTTACGCAAAATCTAATTCAATCATCTAAATTCTAACAGCACTGTTCTCAAGTTCAAATATACTGAAAAGGCATTCTATTAGTTGGTACACTAGAAAGTGACATAAATAAAATATGAGACCCTATGATAGGTATTTCTCGTCATCGACGGTGGGCCGCTTACAATCTTGACCTTGTTATGCGATATGTTATATTTGTTAGTGATACAAACAGCTGTATATCTGAGAAATTCGAGATATAAAATAACGAATTAAGAATAAAAATAAGAAATTTGACGGAGTAAAATTATCAAACTGCAAAAATAAACTAAAGTCTTTATTATACAATAAATTGGGTTCTTTATATACATTTTCAGGGCTGACTGAATATCAATCATTAGAGTGAAACTTGTCAAATATAAAAACGACGTATTGTCAGTTGAAAAGTGGTGGAACTAAGGGGGAATCATCTATGTTCACGTTTAAATTGACGGGTGGGTAGGTTCTTAAGACTATCTCTTTGACCGTGCTTGTTTTCGTACCAGGGCGCAAACTACTTCTCGTTTCGATCGTTGCGTCTTGAATGGAGACGAGTGGAGCCATTGCACCGGGTCCTTGGATGATCTTGTCGTTGTAAAGCTTATCATGAAGTTTTATTAAATTTTCGGCAAAAGCAACCTTTTCGCCACGCGAGCTCTGACAATCTTCCTATCGTTGAAGGCAATAGAGATGGATTAAAAATTCGAGTTTCGGTGATGTAGGGGCGGCTGCTTCGTTTACTTCAATGGCATCTGTTGGTGTGGTGCTGCGATCGACTATGACCGGACGTAACAAAGATGGACATACTCTTATACTGAGCATGGCACGTGTGGAGGTTTGTGATATGTAGGCCGAAGCCGAAAAGACACCCGTCACGTGGTGGTAGCTTCCAGGCACCATATTCTTTACCATCTAATGCATCATTTGAATGGAGCTGGTATAAATATTGTAGTTCTTGCCAGCCATCGAGAGACGACAGGAGGCACTGATTCGTGTACCATCTACCCTAAGGTTGCAACTGCCATAAACGCGGGATAATGGAGCGTTCAATTCCATATTGAAGTGTTGAAAAAAAAATTGAAGAGAAATAGTAGTATAAAAAAAAAGAATTGAAAAGAAATGAGGAAGGGGGGCAGACGTAGGGATGGGGGTTGACTTTTATAGTCCGTACAGTCCTCTGGGTGGTCTTAGACTCCTATGGAACTATGGGAATGAAGTCCCATAGGATGGAGGTGTGTTCCGTAGGAATATGGGAACCAAGTCCCATGGCATGGAGGTGAGATCCAAAAGAATATGGGAAGAATAAATATGTAGCTGTCATAGCAACAATTAGGGAAGCTGTCATAGCAACACTGCCCTGAATTCAGAGCCTTCACCACCACCACTTGCTAGGCATCACTCACTCACTTGTTTTTCCTGAATTCGCAATCGGTGATGGGAACGCTTTTTAATCAAAGTGGTGATGGGAACGCTTGTTAATCAAAGTGGTGATGGGAGCGCTTTTTAATCAAAGTGGTGATGGGAACGCTTGTTAATCAAAGTGGTGATGGGAACGGTTAATCAAAGTGGTGAACGCTTGTTCAGTGGTGAAAAATGTGGTGAACGCTTGTTAATCAAACGCTTTGTTAATCAAACGGTGATAGAAGCGCTTGTTAATCAAATTAGTGATGGAAATGCTTGTTAATCAAACGGTGATAGAAACGCTTGTTTATTAAATAGTCATCTTATATAAAGTGTACATTTTCGTTTTTTTCATCTTTACCTTTTTTTTGGCTGACACACCACACACACACACACACACAATATGGATCATGAATACGTTTAACGAAGAGAAGCTCTCTATAATCTTTTTACTCAATTTTGTAACGGTAAGTGGGGGATGGGGGTGGAATAATCAAAAAGAAGAGGGGGAAATACTTAGATATTTTTTAGATTAACCAGAAGAAGCCCCCACCGACATCGCGACGATGATAAATGATAACGGCTTGTTTTTTCTGTATTAAAGCCTCTGCCTGTGAATAAAGGTTACCTCTGCAAGAACATGAGCCGCTTGCGTGCTCAGATGAGCAATCGACCCGTCAACGTTCGCTTTGGTAGAAAGATAACCATAAATGGATGTAACTGTGGTATTTGACAAAATATTACAATAGAAAAGTAATGAGATAAAAGTATATCTTTATTCGAGGTAAAAATAGACTAAAAGAACTCTGCTGCTATGAAAATAATTGATCCTTTTTATATTGCACAAC
>JAEPRD010000332.1:0-14458 GCA_016758985.1 Mucor saturninus | reverse complement strand
GCAACTCAGTTTTTATCCTTGATGTTCTTTTCTTTTATGAATTGTATTTGGTATATGAGTCGATCATGTGGAATCGACGATTATTTATTTTATTTTATTATTTTATAAGTGCGATTTTAGCACACGCCTTTCAACTGATGAAAAACGAGTCTCCTTAAGGTCCATTGCCTCCTCATTGGCTCTTCAATCTGGTATACCTAAAGACGACATTGTTACCATGGGCAATTGGGCATCTTCCTCTACGTTTGAAAACCATTACCGCCGAGAACATCTCTCCAGTTTTGACTTCACTAACACACTCATTACCAATGACAATACTATTGAAGATGATGAACATATGGACGACATTTTCTTCGATGCTATGGATGATAACATGGATTTTACTTAATTTTACACACTTATATTTCTCTGGATTAGCAATCATATTTCATATTTTTATTTGAGTGTCTCAACCAATTCTGTTAGAATTTATTTCGACACTTGAATTGGTATTTAGACATGAAAAAATAAAAATATGAAATATGATTTCCCCACCCTCCCTACCCTTTTCTGACCTCGCTCTTAAGATCAATTATATATAGTATGTTTCGAATTAATTTTATTTCTATTTTTTTCGCTGACTTTAAATAAAAAGAAGATAAAGCAATCATATTTCATATTTTTTATTTTCATGTCTAAATACCAAAATACGCACAAAAATTAGGCGCATCTTTTGCAACATTTTTTAAAAGCCTTTATATTTAAAAAAAATACTTTGTCCGACAAAAACTATATTTCTAGGTATGCGCTAAATATAAGTTTTCTAATAATAAACTTGTTCTAAAAACATTACCAGTATAAAAGGCATTAAATTTGGGCTATAGTTATCTAAGAACATATTTCATTACACCCACAGGAAGAGTACTCAAAACGTATATTTGTAAAATTTGTGATTTTCCTCGAGGTATACCCTTTGCGTTTTGGCTAATTTTAGGTCTTTTAAAAAAAAATCTTAAAATCAAAATCTAATATTTTGACATGATATTTTAGATAATTCTGAGCATTTTTTTGGCATGAAAGGACGTACGAAAATGTCAGTTTACGACATGAAAAATTTAATTTAAAACAGCGTGTGTGCTAAATCACACATATAAATTATACATATAATAAATTCATATCTCATCATCACTGATGAATGATAGCTAAATCATGATCAGGCATAAAGAAGGAATTCACTAAAGACGGTCACTACCTTAAAGTGTCACGGTATTGTAACACCAATGTCCAAACTTAAGACATGTTATTGTTATTATTTCTCTATTGATTATGCGTAGCACTAATTCTCCAATATAGATATTGTTATTGATACAGTGCGTCCGCCCTCAATTGGACACTTTTTTGAAAACATTGGTCGGATTTTCGAAAAAAAATGGTCACGCTTTTGAACTTTTTTGGTCAAAAATGTGAAATCCAATTGGTCACTTTTTTGAACTTCAATTGGTCACTTTTTCGAATTTCATTTGGTCACTTTTTCGAAAATGAGTTGGTCGAATTATTTGGTCATTTTTTACATATACTTTAAATATTTTAGTTTAACATGCAATTTTTTTATGAAGACGGTACTGGAAATATTAGAGACGATAGAGGTCAAGAAGCACCTTCTTTTGTTGAAGAAACATCTTTTCGTTTAAAGAAATTGACTGATCTTCGAAAATGTATCAAAAGCAAAGACATTCAATTTGAAATGCCAATCTCAAATGACATTACGATGGAGGAAGCTTCTCCTAAAAAAGAACGGACTCTTCAATACAATGTTTATACTATTGAAGATCGTAAGCGATATTTTTATTTTTTGAAAGAGAAACTTATGAAAACTAAACAGGCAGCTGAGGCCGCAAACGTAAATTATGACACGGCACGCAAGTGGAAAAAGGCTTATGAAGACGACCCTGAAAGAAATATACCTACAAAAAAAACGAACCTTGGATCCAACAGACCAGTTAGCCAATTAGACGAAAGACATAAAACGCATTTGGTACAATTTTTTGATGAAGATGCTTCTGCAACAATCCAGGATGCAGTAGAGAACTTGACAGCCACCTTCAAGGGCCTACAAATTAAAAAAACAAGAGTAGCCGAGTTTATGAGAGAAGAATGCAATCTAAGCATCAAAGTTGTTAGTCGTCATCCAGTCGGTAGAAATAAAGAAGCAACCCTTCAGGCTCGTGCTAACTGGGTTGATCATTGGATTGGAAATGGTATGGATTATCTCAACAATTGTATCTTTGTCGATGAATCAGGATTCGATATCAACATGCGTCGTAGTCGTGGTTGGTCTCAAAGGGGTACTGAAGCAATCATCACAACACCCTCAGCTAGAGGTGTGTCTCACACTGTAATTGGTGCTATATCAGCTATCGGTGTTGTTAACTTAAGTATGAGAGAATCTGGAAATGTTAAGAGGAGAAAAGTAGTAGGGGCAACAAAAAGAAAGGCGCCTGAGGACAAGTTATCTGTCCCCAAAGGTACTACAGGTGGCCACTATCTTCAGTTTTTAAGCGATACCATGGATATCATGGATGAGTTTCCTGAAATGAAAGGTTATTTTATTATTATGGATAATGCTCCAATCCACGTCCCTGGGGTAATTGACCCTGTAATTGTGAAAAGAGGTTATACTCCTGTATACCTCCCCCCATATTCACCAGAACTTAATCCCATCGAACAATTCTGGGCTATTGTAAAGGGAAAGGTCAAGCGCAATAAGCTGAGTGACGTAGAGTCCCTAACTACACGCATAACTGAAGCTGGTGAAAGTGTACCAGTTGAACACCTTGTAGCATTTATTCAACATTCAGTTAATCAATTCGATAATTGTCTCAAAAAAATTCCTATATAGCTCACACCTAACCAATATAAATAATTTTCAAAAATATGACCAATTCGTTTTAAAAAAAGTGACCAAATGAAATTCGAAAAAGTGACCAATTGAAGTTCAAAAAACGTGACCAAAAAAGTTCAAAAACGTGACCAATTTTTTTCGAAAATCCGACCAATGTTTTCAAAAAAGTGTCCAATTGAGGGCGGACGCACTGTAGCATACTCAAGTTGTTAAGAGTAGTATCCTCAGCCTCGTCCATTCCGTTCATTATAAATACTCTTTATTTTTCCTCTTCCTAAATCTCTAGTTAACTTTAACATCAATAAACTCTGACAAGAATTCTAATTGATCCTATTGTTTTTTTATACTTTTTTTCTGCAAAACTATCCTATATTAAGCCTACTTTTGCTACAGCGTGTTAAGCGAAGAAAAAGACCAAGAATGAATAAAAGATCATTATCGGGTATAGCATCCACTGTTTTTTTAATGACGGGAACATGCAATCATGTTAACGACATCTTTTTCATTACATTATGACATGATCGACTTCTTAAATATGAGGATTTCACCTTAAATGAACGTGGTTGTCATTAATTTGTCGTTTAGTTGTGAAAATAATAGTTGTTGTGTCCAAACGCCAAATTTTGTTGTAGGATTTCCCTGTTTTGATGGCACAAAAGCATGAATCTATATATTATAAAGCTTTTTCATTTATAATCTATCTTTATATAAACGTCTTCCCGCGAGAGTTTGCATGGACGCTTAAATGAACATTTCTATTCTCTCCTTTTTAAAAAATAGATGAAAACCAATTTCGAGTCAACATGTTTGCGATTTATATCACCGTTTTGATAACTTAAACATATTCAACCAATCTTTATCAATGGTTTTCATTATCACATACCATAATCCAAGTTTTTGAAGTTGAGAACGTTTACCTCCTGGGTAACGTTTAGACAAAAATCGATATATCTCGGCAAAGAGTAGGAATTAGACCGTCGGACATACACCAAAATGACCGTCGCACTCATGAGCGGAGCTTAAAAGGCCTTGAAACTGTAATTTAAATTGAAAAAGTGTTGACTCGTGATTTGTTTTCATTCATTTTTCCAGAAGAAAATGGAATGGTTCATTTGGGCATCAATGCAAACTCTCGCGTATGACGCTTTTATCAAGATAGATTATAAATGAAAAAGCTTTAGAATATATAGATTCATGCTTTTGTGCTATCAAAAATAGTAAATCCTAGAATACAATTTAGCGTCTAGACACAATATCGTTTATATTTGCAACGAAACATCGAAGTTCTGTTAACCACGGCTATCTAACATAAAATACTCTGATTGAAGACTCTGATTATGCGCTATTATAATTAAAAAGATGCGCTCAATATGATTTATGTTCCCATGTTTATAAAAGCTGCCTATAATTTACCCAATATTGACAATCAACTTTTTCCTGCTCCTTTTTTTCGCTTAACAAGCTGTTTTGAATTGAATTTTTTGTATAGTAAACTGTCGTCTCCGTACGTTCTTTCAAGCCAAAAAATTCTCAGAATTATCTAAAATATTATATTGAATTATTAGATTTTGATTTCAAATTTTTTCAAAAGTCTTAAAATCGGCCAAAACACAAAGGGTATACCTCGAGAAAAATCACAAATTTAATAAGTCAACCTTTTGAATAGCCTTCCTGTAGATTTAATGAAAAGTGTTTCTATATAACAATAGCCCAAGTTTAATGCTCTTTACACTGGTTTTGTTTTTAGAGCAGTTTTGTTATTAGAAAAATTATATTCCGCGCATGATTAAAAAACATGTTTTTGTTAGACAAAGTTTGTTTTTTACATGTTGAATCTTTTTAAAAATTAGCGCAAAAGATGTGCCTGATTTTTCTACGCATTTTGGGTAAAAGCTTAATATCCAGGGACCTTACTTTGACAGGGAAATTATAAAATGTCATTTTTGATCAAATTGTTTCGATAAAAGCGGTTCTGTTTCCTCTGATTGTAGAGGCCACAAAAGTCGGAGAGCAAAAACAAATCAATGGTCTTGAAGCTGCTATTCGCGCGCGTCGCAAAAGGGAGGACGCTTTTTATATCAAAACATCTGGGAGATTGAATCTGGTAAAGAATAGGTAGTGGCTTGTTTCTATCTTCTGAAACATGGCAATTAGAATTATATGATCTCAGGTCAATCAATATTTTATCATATTGTTTGAATAGCTTTTTGAAGCAACCGAGGAAATCCAAGGCCTTGGACCGGCTCATGAAATCTTGTATTAGGAGCAGACCAGTTACCCATGACATAAACAGCCTCAACATCAAACTGTTCATCCAGTTTTGCAATAAGATCCTTGTTTCCTTGCTTTCCTTTAAAATAGGTAGATAGCTGCAGTTTTCTGTGCGAGGGATGAGTAGTACGATGATTGGTTCGAAAGTTGACATAGTGGTTTTGGATGATTCCTGTTATATTGGACCTGTTTGCAAGATATTGTTCGACATTCATCTCTATACGAGGAATCATAAATAACCAAAAGCCTTTCAGCGGCTGCTACTCTAGCGGGTTTCACAGCTTCACGGATTCTACGGTATTTTTTTAATTTTTTCAATCTTGTCTTGGTACTGTATGGTAAAGCGAAGTTGTGAATTATTTGCGGTTGAGTTTTTATGCTCACATAATAGCAAATATCTTTGTCCGGGATCAATCGTAACACATCTTCAAACAGTTTCTTGAGCAATCTCTTGTGAAATGTACTGAGTTGTTTTAACCACAACAGCAAGGAGCAGTGCATCTGCTTTTACCATCCATTCTTTTGTTGATCACAGTAATACCTACTTCATCCATTTAAATAGTTCGTCTAAACTGGAGCTCGCCATTTTCTTGGTGTTTAAGTGCATCTGAGTTTAGGATGATCACTTCACGTCTTCTATCAGCAATTGATTTGGCTTTTTCTTGTCGAATACGAAGTAGATAATTAACAGCTTGTCTAAGATGACTTCCCAAACGAATCTGAACATTGTTGCTATAAGCTGTAAAGATCTTTGCTCCTTCGATTAAAGATGCTTGCTGACCATAACGGAAATCGAGTGGAACAATTTAAGAGGCCTCCAAATTGTCATCAAGATAAGTGTCAATGAATGCACGAGTCGCCGCAGTTCTTCCGCCAGCACTTCCTCGTGCAGACCGAGTCAGTTTGAGCCACACCTCGGCAAAAAAATTACGATTGATAAATTGCCTGATATCAAAGTTCTCGTCTTCTTGGATGGCACTGTTGAGGATATGATAGATATAATAATAAAGTTAATTGTCACATCACATTAGGGATGGATAATAATATAAAAGTTAATCATGAATCACGCATTACCCCGATTGTTCTCCTCCTACCGTTGAAGTCCGTACACAGGGCACAACCCTGTGACGAGTAAATATTTATTCTGCAAAAGTAATACAATCGAATGGGCTTGGACTACGGAATATTAATAGATTCTGAGCACAAATATAATTCTTGTCATTTGATGTTATAACTGTTGTTCCCTCTGACAAATATTTATCTACTCAGTATGGGAGGGTTAAATATAAAGACATATTGATTATTTACTATCACCAGACTATTATATCATGATCCCAATAAGGCGCTCAATAATCTCCCTAGAACTAACCCAGTTCTTTATATAAATATCCATTGTTTTTTCTCATAGACCATCATACGTTTTTTAATTAGTTTATTTTTTTCATCCATAATAAAGTGGTATCCAAATTCTAGCAGTATCACTTTTGGTTTACTTTAATTTTGTTCTCCATGCAAAACAGGCACGCAAAAAAATGTACTTTGAGAGTGAGTATGCGTGTGTAGTTACGTCGTGGACTGTAACTACATATTCTTCGAGCCTTTCACATCGCTCTGGGTCCCAACCAATACCATCAATAGAGTATTTGACAGATATAATACGATCGCCAGGAATTAAAGAGCTAGATGTGCTCATATTGCTTCCAGGTGTACCCGGCGTTCCAGACAAGAATCTATCAGAGTCCCTGCTGGTAAAAAAGGGTAGTTATTTGAAGTAAGAAGTCTGCTATAATAACATGTTAGATAAATGTCACTCAATTTTGGATTGGTTGTTTCAATATTTACCTTTTACGTATAAAGTATTATGAGTTTGGGAATAAAAGTAGCTATGCATAAAATAATAATGAAAGAGAAAAATAAAAATTGAATAAGGATTGAGGTAAACTTTTTAATCGACTATATATAATATTTCATTGTTGTTGTGATTGAATAAAAGGGAGAAAAACAATAAGATCATTGAAGTTTTCTTAAAGCAATAATAAATTCACCTTTTCTAGCTCTCATTTTATATCTACCTCTTTTGAAAAGAAGGCACAGACCTCATATTCATTATAAAAAAATAAGATCGCTCAAAAATTATACGAAGCAAACGGAAAATAATTGTGTCATTCAAAGTAAAACGAAAATTAGTTGAGATACATATAATGAAATAAAACTTTATTTCAAGTAAAAGTATAAATGACATGTACTTGTCTGAGCGTTTTTAGGTAGTTTGACCAAAAAACAGGTTACCTTTTCAGGGTGTCAGGTAAGGAAGGAAGTCTGGTGCATCCATATACTTATCCACTGATACATTTGTTACCAATAAGTGTGTCGTTCATGACCAGGTAGTGATATTTAATTTACTCTTGGTAACGCAGCACATCTAGAATGTTGACAAGAGAAAAATAAATGGGTGGGGGTGGGGTTTGCTACCCCTCGCCCCAATTATGGATGAATAACAACAATATCAAGTTTTGCTCGTTTGTGCGTATCAAAAAAGGCTTAAAAAGAAGACAATAATTATTTGGTTCAAACCCAATCGTTCAATTCTTAATTTAAAGCTCATGCAGGTTAGTCTTTTGGATGAAGTGACTTTAAATACAAATTATAGTATACGCATACAACAATGGGGCACTTATTCTGGTCCTTCAATATGATAAAACATTTTCCCTCTATTTTTAGCAGTATAACCATTTGATGATAACAGATATATTTCTCTTTCGTTCGTTTCGCTTGTAGAATATGCATGAAAATTTTATTCTAAGCGTGCACAACAAAACACACACACTCCGATTTTAATCAGTTAGGTTTGCCACAATATTTTTCAAATTCTCCTTTCTCATTGCCTGCATCATGGTCTATGAAGAATGTTAAAAAGATTGGGTGATTTTCCGTTCTATATGGCCATTGATGCCAAAGTTTTTGTGAACTCTTTTAACGTCAAGCAACTCTCAATTCCTTCTATATGCATTGAATAAGGAAAGTTCTCAAGATTTAGACAGAATATAACAGCAATCTGAAACAGTGTGGAGCATGAAGCTGATCCAGCAAGAATTGTCACAGAGGCTGGTCTTCGAAATACATCCGATTACACTAATTCTTCCGCTGGTGAATCAAATTTTATGAATACAATGTGTCTTGAGACTATTGGTGGAGGCACCCATGAAAGCCTCGAGCAAAACATAGAACATTAGGGACAGGGGGACAATGTTAGTTTGAAAAAAATGACATACGCAAGTCGCGTTTTGAAAGATGTTTTCCGTATAAATGGGTATCATTCCTATCAGTCGTAAGCAAGGTGCTTTTACGGTGTTCTTTTAACAATTCGGTAAGGGTCATATTTGTTTCTGGCTCTTTTGAGACCAAGCCAGTGTGGAAAGAGTCTTGGGCTTTTTTAGGAAAAAATAATAATAATACCGGAATGACACTTTGATCTTGTCTCGTACTTACCATGTGGTACCGGCTTCTGAGATGCTGCATCCAGTTGTCAAGAGACTGTTTTGTGATTTCCATGATATCAAATGTTCAAGAACAGCTCTTCCTTTATTTGATCTATGTGACAAGAAAAAAACAAGCTGCCAACGTTTTGAAGTCGATTCGACTTGGCCATATATCTGATGTAAACGACATTAACATGTATCATAAGGGTTCCTATGGATAAAAGTAGATTCCAGATATACAGATGTGTCAGAGGGACCAATGAGTAATTGAAGGCGGTGCTCACAACATATAAGAAAATTTGGATTCATGAATTACTCTGTTGAATTCGTAAATTATGCGCCTTGTGATTAATACAGACATCGGCAGCAAAAACAAATTTAACATTGATTACAAAAGTCACTACTCAGTCCTTGGATAACTCATGTAAAAAAAATCAATCAAATATTAGTCTCTCTTGGAATGGAAGATCGAGGATCATACCATGATAATCGCGATTACATCAACTTGTGTGGAAATCCTGCGAATGAAGAATTTGTAGTTATTTCATTATCCGATAACCTCATGCAGGAGTACTCAATGATACCAAACAATAATAGCGCCATAAAGGAAAGGTCTACAAGTTATGAAGACATATCCTGACTTTGTGTTCCTGCAGCTTGTGCCTCAAAGTCACCATTGTCTTCTAATAACTTTATTGCCAAATGTCAAGACACATTACTCCCTATTTTGCCAGTACACACTGATGAAAAAAAAAGAATTCTATCTTCATTTAATAGAAACTAATCCACAATTCACTCAAGGCAACTTCCCGGATCTCAAATCATGAGCAGAATGTGGAATGAAGTTTTCCCAAAAAAAAAAAAAAAGTCTACTACAATACTAGTTCGCATATTAGGGAATACTTTAATCTTAAACGTGACAGCTTAAAGTTCAAAGCAACCTGCAACATCAATTCATTAAAGATTTTGGAAGTGACGAAGGATCCTCATCCCAACAACAGGTGAATAATAGCCGTAGTCAAATCTAAAGATTATTTGGTACAGAGGTCAGTGATTAATTTAATAAATAAAGTTGTTTTATTGAACTTGCACGTAAAAAGATATCGCTTATAATACTCTAAAACGAATAGCGTTACAAAATTCATGTCTATCTAGGGTTTTTTTATGTAAAGTGAATATAAGCATATACCTAACAATTGTTGCAGTCAATAATAATATGGCTTGCTGATACAACAGGATAGGATCTTGCCTTTAAATAATCTTCATTAAACAAGTATTCTTTAGTTTTATCTTTACCTAAAATTGGGATTTATCTTGAGTAATGGATAATAAGTAGTTTTTTTTGTTATCGTTGGTTGGATTCTATGATTATACAGCAATCACTTCATCCGCTTACCGAAACCGGTGTTAAACTCTTTACTCTTCCTCATCGAAGAACTATATTTTCTTCTCATCTTTCAGTGTATTGCTATCGATTTACATAAAGTTGCTATATGCATATATTGTATCCTCCAAGATCACTTTAGAAATACTTTTTAATAAACAATACTACTCGTGTCATATAAAAGAAGATAAATAAGAATGTGTAGGTTTATTCATGTCTTGTAAAAAAGTGATAAATAAGGGATCATGATGAGACATATGAATTACTCCGCGATGATCTTGAAATTAATCTATGGTATAAAAGCCAAATCCTCGGAATACATGTAAAACTGTTGATTTAGAGCGACTTAAGCAATCGATATTCCCATTTTTTGGGGGGATGAACCTACAAAAGAATGGGTGGGTGGGTGGGTAGGAGGACATGCATTAGGTAGTCATAGAAGACAACAGAAGAACTCCATTTAGGTGGATGTGTACCATCCTCTATTGAAATTTTTTATTCTTTACCATTGCATGCATGAGTATTCACGTTCGTAGTGTGTTCGGTCATTAAACCTTATCTTTTAAGATATCGCCGGTAATGTATAGGACCACATTCATTCCTGCCCACCCCCCACAGAACTCGCTGTCAATGATGACATAGTCACTTAAAAGAACAGTTGTTGTAGTTTCTTGAATGATATATAAATTACGATGGTTTTGATACCAAGTTGAAGTTGTGATAATGAAGAGTAAATTCCTGTAATGCGAGTTTTTTTTTTCTATTTACGTGAAAAGCATAAAAAATTTAAAGTGCCGCCTAACAGGGAATGAAACTCAGGGGGGGGGGACCGTAAGGAAACCCGGGCGTGGTGATTCCTAAAAGTTGAAATCAGGACTATCTTTACTATAGACAACATGGTGCAAGATAATGTAAAGTTTTTTTTTATATGTTTTGGTAAATGACGATAGGATATGAAACAAGATTCAGGGTCCTTCTATGTTTGTGTGTTTGCCAAATGGAATTGGGGATAATCTACGATCACCATCTCATGACTGGTTTTTAAAATCCATTTTTTTTTTTTGGGTGTGTTATGTATGTGTGCGGGGAACGAAGAGAGATGTTGGCCATCTTTTTTATTATTTATAAATTGGGTGCCCTTAAATTATCTTTTTCTTCCCTTTCTTCTTTTTTGAAAAATAAAAAACCCCTCTCCAAATTCAAATGTCTGAACCCGTCCAAAAACGTAAAGTGCGTACGCTGGGGAAATAAACAAGGAATCGATGTGACTAATTCATTTTACTAGCCCTTCCCTTTGGTTTCCAATTTTTGGCTGGTGCCATTGCCGGTGTATCCGAAATCTTGGTGATGTATCCTTTGGATGGTAAGGAAAAGATGATGTGTGTTTTTTTTTATACGTGTTTCTAAACACGAATTTTTTGTTTTTTCAATATTTTCAGTTGTCAAGACCAGAGCTCAATTAAGTACAGGTGCTAGCACCGGTATTGCCGAGACCATCAAGAACATGATCAAGAACGAAGGGTAAAAAATAAATAAAAAAAAAAAAAAAAAATTTATAAACTCCCACCAATAAACTAAATATGGGGAGTGACTCATTATGATAGTGCTGCTTCTCTTTACCGTGGTATTGCTGCTCCCATCATGGTAGAAGCACCCAAGCGTGCTACCAAGTTTGCTGCCAATGAACAATATACCACCCTTTACAAAAAGCTCTTTGGATTTGAAAAGGTCACTCAATCCTTGTCTGTCATGACCGGTGTCAGTGCTGGTATCACTGAAGCCTTCTTGATCGTCCCTTTTGAACTCGTCAAGGTCAGAATGCAAGACAGAGCCAACGTAAGTCATAAATTCAGGGGAATTTTTTTTTATATATATTATGGGGAGGAAGCTAACAGGATGTGCTAGTTGGGCAAGTACAATGGTACTACCGATACTTTCAGAAAAATTATCGCTGCTGAAGGTACACTTGCCTTGTTCAATGGTTTGGAAGCTACCATGTGGCGTCATGGTGTTTGGAACGGTGCTTACTTTGGTTTGATTTACAAGGTCAAGGACTTGTTACCCAAGTCCAAGGTAAAAAAAAAAAAAAAGGCTACATGTGTGTTGATAAAAAAGACTAACGCGATATGAAAGGATGCTGGTGAGCAACGTATGATTAATTTTGCTGCTGGTACTTGTGGTGGTATTGTGGCTACTGCTTGTAACACACCCTTTGATGTGGTAAAGACCCGTGTTCAAAGTTATAGCGGTGTTGGTATCAAGAAGTACAATTGGACTTTACCTTCCGTGGTGACTGTTGCCAAGGAAGAAGGTTTCGCTTCATTATATAGAGGTTTCACTCCCAAGGTTTTGAGATTGGGTCCCGGGTAAACTAATGAGAAGAAAAAAAAAAGTTTAATGGTTTGGACGTGCACTAACGCCCCCCTTTTTTTTTGTTAGTGGTGGTATTCTTTTGGTTGTCTTTGAGACTGTTTCCAGTTTCATTAGAAAGAACATCTTGAAGGAAGAGTAAAGAGAAGATGAATTTTATTTTTTTTATTTAAGAAAAAAAAAAAAAATAGAGAGAAATGAAAAAATATGTACACACAACGTAAAAAGGAAACTACAATTATTTATATAAAACCAATAAATTATTATGTGATACGTTTTTGAAACGAACTTTTGAAGAATCCTTTAAATCGACCGATAAATCTTGATTTTATCAATCGTTTCTCATCATGATGATCCATGAGCGGAGCGACTTGTGATTTCTTTTTAAAGATCCTCTTAAAGAAGCGTGATGTGCGCATCAATTTCTTTTCCGACGTCAGGGTAGAGCACACCGTTGTATGTAAACTCGTTGCCTTGGCCGTCGATTCATGTAAGGTTGTCATGGAAAGGGAGGAACCCTCGGAAAAGACACCCACTTTCTTTCGGTTCGAGAAATTCGTCAAGCGACTACTCAAAGTCAGTTGTGATGATGTGAATAAAGAACAACGTGTCATGGTAGGTGGCATCAGCCATGGATGCAATAAACAATCTTTGGCTGTGATACGCTCACTTGCATCTCGACATAATAGCCGCTGTATCAGGTCGCTGGCATCCCGTGTCACATACGATGGAATCGTGTATTGGCCTCGGCTGATCTTTTGAAATAGCTGTGGCATCTCGTCACCTTGAAAGGGTAAAGAACCCGTCAACATCGCATAGAGTATCACACCACAGCTCCAGAGATCGACCGGAGGACCGCGGTACGGAGTGGCTGTCACCATCTCAGGGGCTGCATAAAATGGACTGCCACAGTAGGTACTTAGTACCTCGTGTTGTTCTCTTACTACATTACCAAATCCGAAATCACATAGCTTGATACTCTGCGTCTTGTCAATCAAGACTTTTTTTTAAAAAAAAAAGTAGGGTTAGTCATGCGTTTATGAGTTAGATAGAGAGATAAAGTACCGTTTTCAGGCTTCAAATCTCGATGAACAATATTGTGCTATGAGTGAAAAAAAGTGAGTTTATAGTATAAGAAAAGAAATAAAAATGGGTTTGTTACATCATGAATGTATTCGACGGCTTCAATTAATTCACGAAACCACCTTCGTGCAGTTGGTTCAGCCAAACCTTTAGACTGTTTTATCTTATCAAACAACTCACCACCCTCCACGTATTCCATAACGACATAGATGGAATCATTTTCAGTGAGGACTTCATGGACTTGAGCGATATGTTTGTGATTTAATCCACTAGCAAATGTTTCGCAAATCATTTGTTCCCGTTGCGCATGTTGCTTTTGGTCACCAGATTTGAATAGTTTTTTATCGACTACCTTGACGGCGTACTGTAATTTATTTTGCCTGTTTTTTAATAGATGTATGCATGGTCTATTTTTTTGTTTGGTACCTGCTGCCCTGATTTTCTATCTTCGGCTAAATAGACTTTACCAAAATTTCCTTTACCCAATGTGTACAATTTCTCATAACGTGCTTCAAATGTATTTCGCTGTTTCACCTTTTTTAAATGTTTGTTAAATGAGCAAACACACTTTTATGTATGATAGTACCTCGTTCAGTCGACTCATTTTTTTTTTGTATTTAAAAAAAGGGGGGGAGACAAAGAGAGAAGGGGGAGATTTATATAAGAAAATAACTCGGAAAATAGATTCCCTTTGGACTGCATCAAAACAATTCAAAGAATTTCTTTTTTTTTTTTTTTTTTTTTTTTTTTTTTTTTTTTTTTTTGTGGGGCGATTATTTTAAACGGGTTTGGGGGCCATACTTTTTTTTTTTTTTTTTTTTTTTTTTTTTTTTTTTTTTTTTTTGGAGAGGCAGTAATTTTAAACCACTTTATTATGGACGAAAAAAATAAATTAATTAAAAAACGTATGATGGTCTATGAGAAAAAACTATGGATATTTATATGAAAAACTTAATAGCTCTAGGGAGAATATTAAGCGCCTTATTGAAT
>JAEPRD010000331.1:0-14650 GCA_016758985.1 Mucor saturninus | reverse complement strand
GATCGATGCTCGCTCGAAGCTCGCTCGAACCCAAAAAAAGTGGCGCAAGCTCGAGTACAAAAACTCGGTTCGAGCTTCGTTCGAACTGGCGCAAGATCGGTGCAAGCTCGAAAAGTTCGAACACTACTCCCGTCCATAATCTTTCAAACCATGTAAGATGTGTGTTGTATTAATTATAATTTTTTTTTCCATATCCAATAATATAAAACCTTTGCCACTTTCCCCTGCTTAAATGCCACATTTTTCTTTTTGAATTTTGTGTAGAGTAAAGTGTCATCTAGAAGCAAAACATCCGAGCTAAAAGTTGTTACATTTTAGCTCAAAATTAGTATGTGATAATGAAAAACATGCATAAAAACCGTTTGAATATGTTTTAGTTATAAAAACGGTGATATAAATTGCAAAAATGTTGACTCCAGATTAGTTTTTATTATCTGTTTATTAAAAAGAGGAAAATAGAATGATTCATTTAAGCGTCATGGTAAACTATCGCGAGAAGACACTTTTACTAACCTATTTTATAACAAAAAAAAAAATTCCGAATATATGGCTGAACTACGGATCACCCAAAAGAGGAGAACAATCAAGCAGCTTACTGCGTTACAAACGTCTAAAAGTCAATATTAAGCTTCTTGTAAGTCCCGGATAAGCCCTGTTTGCTTCCCGCCAAAGCATGAAGGCGACCTCGTTTGTGTATAAACTTTCATTGTTACCCTACTTTTTCCCCCTTACCTTAGAAATTTATTATTTTCCGAATTTTTCGTCCCTTTCTAAGAAAAGGACCTCGAAATTATTGATAAATTCATAGGGTTGTTCTTTACCTAATCTTAATACTTTCTTTACATCTTTGTGTTTTCGTTCTTGATATGACTGCTTTTAGTCTCCTTTTTTTTAATCAGTATTGTTAGCTATTCCATTGTTATTGAACTCTACTCCTTCGAATACCACTCTTATCTGATTTCATCGTACAAAAGTACCCTATGATGTAAATATGCTTTCTTTTCTGTTAACAACTATGTAGTCTGGTGCTCAATTTTTAATTAATCTTTACTTTATTTGTATTTTTATTTTTATCCTATTACTTTTACAGAAACTTACCAGTAACAGAATAGTTGAAGTATAACAGACACTTAGGACCTCTTTATTTGAGTTTGTTTGGGATGGAGAAAAAAATATAAATTAAGGTAACAAAAGAGAATATTGTTAGAACTTTGTATATCTTTTGCTTCGAGAAAATTTAGATTCGGGAACTCTACTGGCAAAAATTACAGGAGTTTATACTAAATGATTAGATGGCTTTCGGATAATATATGTGACGCGCCAGAGGAATATGATACAATACTTTACGTGATATCTATTTAAATAAAGCTTGCCTTTTTTCTGTCTCATATCTTCTACTTTCGATAATAGACTATTTCAAATTGAAACAATGCATTCCTGTCTCAATTCTTTATATTCTTCAATTTATGCAAAAGTCTTATAAACTTGTCCAATCTTTGTATTAGCACTTAAGTCCTTGAAAATCGTATTCAAACCAAATTTACCTTCTGTTTTTCTTCCTGAGTCATATAACTTTTCATAAGTCTGTCAAAGATATCTAAAAAAAGGAGAGGGGTATTTCTAGACATCCGGTAAATTGAGAGTGAAAGCACAGAGTGCATGAAAAAAATCCTGAATATTTCAAATGAAATGGCTTCGTATCTTTTTTCTATCTTTTAGTTTTTTGTCAAAGAATAAAACATCATTTATAACAAAAACGAGCTTCAAGTGATGTAAAAACGAATTTTCAAAGTGAGCCTTGGGCTGTTAATAAAAACGAATTTCAGCCACAAACAGAAGCGATTTCGATCCTTTGGGGTGGAACTACTGTGTTGAAAAGTCGTACTTATCGAGGCTTGTAATCTTGTGATTTAAAACGCCACAGCTTTCCACGGGGGTCACGTCAAAATTTGACTTTTTAAAACGCGGTCTTATCGTTTAAAGCAACAGAACTTTTTTCCTCTGCTCAAAGAATGCCAACTTCACAACTAAGGTAAAACAATGAAATTAATTCAAGCCTGGAAATTAATCTATACAAACAATAGCGACTATGAATTAAAACGAAAACTGAACATGGAGGAGAATCAAAATCTCTTGAAGCAACTAGGATTGAATGCTAAAGAAGGAATTGCGGCAGTAAAATAATAAAAAAAAAGATCTCATTTTCATAATATTGACGCAGACTCCATTTAGGATATACCCGAAGTTGAACCATTAGCGAAGAGGAAACGTACAGGCACTTATAAAAGAGCACCTTCCAGGCCTAAAGCACCTACACGTTTATCCAGACGATCCAGAGGTGAATCCCCTGAAGAATTTGTATGTCTTCTTTTATCGAATGAGTTTACTCTAAATAACGATTATCTTCTAGACAGAACTAAGTGAGATAGTCGATGAGAATGATCGTGTCAGGCAACTTGAAGTAGCCGAAAAGAGAAAAGAGGAGGAACAAAAGTTGATTTTAAATCTACCAGAATCGATTAGCGTACCTGTCACACTTCGTATGTAATGTATCATACAATCGAATGAGTACTCATTAAAATGTACTTTAGGAAGCATTGGAACAACAATATGGTCACTTGGAGAACTAAATGTCGGAAAGGGGAGATCGAAATCGTGGAGCAGTCGAGGAGTAGGTATTATGTCTGTATTGAATGCATCTACTTATATTTTGTTAGTGCAAGTATAAGCACCCTTATCCTATTGGATACCGTGCAACTAAATCCCATTTTGGCAATGATTATACAATGGGTATATCTGCCGGGGCTGAAGGTCAAGCGCCAGTTTTTACTGTACAGCATAAGTCAACTATTTGGACAGGAAATACACCTACAGCACCTTGGACAGAAGCATGCATCAAAAGTAAATCTAGTAGCACTCGTGTGAGTGGTCCTTTGGTAATCAAATTAAGAAATTAGTAACAAACTTTATCATTAATGACTTAATTAGTTTTATGGGTTTTCTGATTCTATCACAATGAAACTAATTGAAAACTTGGATGGATATAATGAATCAAGCTTACCCGAGGAAGACTAGGCATTTGCATATATCAATGGTCATGTTTTTAAGATAAATTTATTAAAAGACAGCAGTTTCAGACAATTTTAAACAGTGTCAGACTGATTTCTTCTTTTTCTTGTCAATAACGTTCTCAATGTCACGAAGAATTTCGTTGTCAAACGTGTCAAATTCAAATTCGTCAAAGTCTTCAAACTCATCGAAATTATCTATTTCCATGATTGGAGCAGGTCTTTTAAGCAAATTTCTTCCTGTCAGTCCAAGCACCTGCACAACTTGCTCTTCTTTTATTGACACTTCATCTTTCTGATTGCCCACTTCTTCCTCTATATCCCCGACTGATTCCATTTCAATTACGTCGTAATCTTGATCGTCCAAATATTCCATGGCTACTCTCTTCGGTTCTGCCTTTGCAATCGGGTTTTGAAGAGGTGGCTCTTCTTGATGCAATTCTGGAGCTGTTCGTTCACTGTGTTCAATTGATTTGATAGCATTGTTCTCGTCCATCATTTCATGACGTTCAACAATTTTACGGAATAATGCATTCTACACAGATCATGTGATTAATTTAAGATTTGCAAAACATTTTCAGTTGTCGCTTACCTTTTTGTTTAAAATATTATCCATTAGAGATTCTTCGATCGTATCTTTGATTACTACGGTATGGATAAACGTTTCCTTTATTTGAGTCATTCTATGAATTCTGGCAATTGCTTGATCCATCGTGGCAGGATTCCACCATCTATCCATGATAATCATGTGATTCGCTCTCTGTAAGTTTAAACCCACACCGCCAGCCTTTAACGACATGACTAAAACTCTGACCTTTGGGTCATGATTGAATTTTTGTAAAGCACATTTTCTTGCATAAATACTCATACCACCATGATCTAACACGTATAGTAAGTTGCATGTTCAGTGATATATCATAAAACTTACATGCTTGACATTGAATTCTTGCATTAGTCAATACCTCGCCAACTTTTGTAATAACATCCACAAATTGAGATACAACAACGATTTTATCTGACAGATCTTCACTTAATAATGTTTGAAGAAAATTCGCTAACCACAGCACTTTTGTAGAATTCTTAATGAACTTCAATCTCTGTAATTGTGAAAGATCGATAGGGTCTTGTAAATTTCCAAACTGATCGCTACAATGATGATACTTTTAGCTCAGTCGTCTATCGCGGATTTAACAATAACTTACTAGTAACTTTCAATGATCTCCAAAGCCTGCTCAAACTCGGATGTTTCATCGTAGTAATTCTTTTCTCGTTGCACATCAACATCTTGTAAACTTGTTACCAGCGATTCGTCGTTTCCAGATCTAGCCAAAGGAATCAAATCTGGGAATTTTTCTATCAAAATCATATGGTGACCACACACCTGTTTCAATCTCAAATAAAGAATAGCTGATGATGTCAACAATGAATTTCCGTCTCCAGACTCTTTGATTCGACTCAATTGATAGTATAATAATCGCTCTAGATAATCGTATAAAGCCCGTTCTGGAAGTGTGAATTCTAATACTATTCGTCTTTCTTGTCGTGGTAACATTGTCAATTCAGATTGCAAAGCAGATTTTGTCCTTCGAATCATGTGTGTTTTTAAAAGCTCTTTCATATAATCATCTTCTTTTCTCTTTTTCAGATCCATCTCAATTTTCAGGAATGAAAAGATTGGATATAATTCAGTCACATCGTTTTGGAAAGGTGTACCTGATAAACACCACCTGAACTTAGCTTGTAGGGCTTTGACAGAACTGTATAACATTGTGTTGGCTCTCACTTTATGGGATTCATCTAAAACAACTCTATGCCATTCGACGCTGAATAATGGTGCATCTTCAAGTCTTCCTTGACGGAGGGATCGATTGTGTGCCTCCCTTTTGTATTCTGATCGAACTTTATCATAAGTGGTAATGACAATACGAAAACAAGGTTCTATAAACGGGGTCAGAAATTATATTGTGATAGCACCAAGTAGTACTTACGTTCGATAAGTGCAGCCGAATCATCTTGGTATATGAAGTAAGGCAAACTACCATATGTAGTTTTGGTACGGATTTCTTCTGCCCATTGATCTGCAATCTACGTATATTGTTAAACGACAATATTTTACAAATGCTATCCATCCTTACACCACGAGAGGGTACTACAACAAGTGTACATGCATGAATATTTAACACAGGCTGTTGACGCAATATAACCATAAGTGTTTGAACAGTCTACATGTTTAATTAATCAGCTTCTCATTTAATCAATCATTTTCTTGTCTTTTAAAGTGCCACACTATTTCACCTTCCCTAGACCCATTTCATCTGCCAATATACCACCTCGATATGCTTTTTCCATGAAAATCATTTTGTTTACACCTTCAATTTGGTGAGGGCGCAATTCGATCTTTTTCCTCAATGAAGCATGAACTAAACCAAATCATTAACGACAATAAATAAGTTTTTTTTTTTTTTTTTTTTTTTTTTTTTTGTCTGTTCTTACCAGCATTAAGATTTATAGAAGGTAATTCCTCCAATGTTTCTGTAAGTGTTACGATCAACACGTCCTTGTCTAAACTTCATCAAAAAGGGGACATACACAAAAACCTATTTTTACTTTTTGTACCTCTCAACCATGTCGGATCGTCAATCGTATGGTAAAGACCACCAATTTCAATGTAAAAATGATATTGGGCATCCCTTCTCCAGATATGTGGATAGCGCTCACACAATTCATACAATATGTCATACAAGGCTTGATTTTTGGCAGAGTGAAGAAGAACGGGTTTCTCATCTACGTTTGGCTTGATTGTCAAACGAATGCTTTGACATGTTGAGCAAGTAGACCAGTTGCTTGTGATTTCAGCAGGCGTATTCATTTAACACAAAAAGAAAAAGGCCAAAAGATTAAAGAACGTTTCTTTTCTTTTTTTTTCTTTTCTTTTTTTTTGACAAGGACGACATTAATACGCGCTGAGTTTCCCTATTTCTAAAAATCAGTCACTGTGTATGTCCCAAAGTGGTTGCGTTCTTCATGCAAAATTGAAACTGATGGACGAGTGAAATGAATGAAAAAATATATATATATACATCAGAAGATTATGCCTTTAAGGCGATTATCAAAATAGTATTAAAAAATCTAAAAAAAAAAAAAACCTTAAGGGCACTGATAATTACCTCTTTGAGGCAAATATGACTCTCATTGTTGAGGTCTCCTACCCATTTGAGCTTATATTCACAAACTAATCGGAATTGTTCAATTACATTTAACTGACAAAATTCAGTACGGTGGCATCCACCATTTCCATCTTTGTCTTTGTATCAATGTTAGTGTTGATAGACTCATTGTCTATAATCAGGGAGTGATTTTTAAATCACAAGTGTCAGCAAAAAAGTTATAATAATAACCCATAATCTCACCATTTTTTATGTTAACAGTTTTCTCGACACTTCATACCCTCTTCACCACCACCTTTTTTTATGTACATACAGGATAATTCAACAACTAACAATCCCAACAACTTTAATTCAACAGCTAGTACGTAGACAAATTTGGTAAAATAAAAAAGGCCGTCGAGTCTGTGAAGCTGTAAAGATTGCTGGAGTAGAAACTTTTAGTCAGTTGCAATTTTCTGCAAAGAGAATAGTTTGAAAATCATTTTGGAAACGAACTTCATATGGTAGGCTTTGTTCAAAACCACTGACGTCTTCCAAACTGATCATCGTACGGCCCATCTCTTGAACAGAACTTTGGAAGACCACAACGGAAAAAAAAAACTTAATTGACGGTTTAGTCTTGACGCTGTGTATGTCATGCGTGACTGATGTTCTTCCAATGCAAGACTTAAACCAATCTAGCGCCTTGTTTTCCGACGATTGCTTTTAAAAGGCTGGTAAAAAGGGTCTTCTTAATTAAAGCATCTACTATATAT
Organism: Mucor saturninus; assembly: GCA_016758985.1. Classification (NCBI taxonomy): domain Eukaryota; kingdom Fungi; phylum Mucoromycota; class Mucoromycetes; order Mucorales; family Mucoraceae; genus Mucor; species Mucor saturninus. The sequence continues at coordinate 7,660 of JAEPRD010000331.1, read as the reverse complement.
CAGTTTTGACAAACTTGGAAACATTGAGTCTGTAGTTTTTTAATTAGTAAACAGGCCGCGCCCTATAGACGAAGTGCAAATTCTAGTGTTATCATATATGGTCTCCAGAGATATGTTAGTTTCACTTCTTAACACGTTTTCTTTGTACTAACGTTTCTCTCACAGGTATACAAATTACAATGCTATGACCAATAACACAAGTCAAATTTTCTCCGCCTATGGAATTAGGTTACGATTGCTTGTTTGATTATCCTTCATATTGTTCAATCGCTTTAAAAGCAATATGGAAGAGCAAGACCCCAAGAGAAACAAGCAAATAATATTACTGTTTGACAACTTTGCAATAAATTGCAGGCTTGTTATCGAAGATCAACCGTGGATAAACTTAAGTGTCTCGTTCTCTTTTGTTTTTCTACTGTTCATTATCCCAGAAAAAAATATCGCCCTGAGCCATTTTTTTTTTTTTTTTTTTTTTTTTTTTTTTGGAGTCAGTGCACTACATAATTTTTACACCAGTTTATCGTATTCTTTTTTTTTTTTTTTTTTGGGTAATTGCAATCATAACCGGCTAGATACATGTAACAGACTAATTTACTCCAAATTGCATTATTCTAGCCAGACTACACAAAATACCAAATAAGATATAGAGCATATCGTGTACTGGCGGCTATTCATTTGGAGCCATTTAAGACACTAAAGCTCTGGTAACTTGTCATTGCTATTTAAATAGCACAACGGTGGTATTTTATATGTATTAAAAATTACTAGCTTTTCTTTGCTTTACAGGAAAAACAAGTCGTTTTGATAGAGTTACTAGCCTGCACCTTCAAATCATATGTTGACGTGTTATAACAAATAGATGTTTTGAAAACCTGACTCTTAGCATAGTTCATATTGTAATGAGAGCTAATTTCGTACGGTAAATAAAGGCTTTTACAACACTTTGTAATATATCCAAAAATCTGCTAATTAATCACAAATACATATTTATTACAGAAGCAACGGTGTTTAATAATCATCATCCTCGTCATCTCTGAAGCGCCTACAAAAAAAAGTATAAGTAAAGGTCATATTTCAACATGTAAAAAAATAAAACTTACATATCATTTGTGCGATAACGGGCCAAGAATTCGGGTACTTGTTGTTTACACTCAATCAACAACTTTGTAAGATCTCTTCCGACAGGTGAATTATTGTTATTGAAGAAACTAGTTGCAAGACCGGCATTTCCCACACGAGCTGTACGGCCGATACGATGGATATATTCATCGATTGAATTGGTCATATCATAGTTAACAACATGCATAACATTCTTAACATCAATACCACGAGCGACAACAGCTGTAGCGACAAGGATAGGGCTTGTACCTGCCTTGAAGGCCAACAAGGCGTCTTCACGCTCCATTTGAGAACGATCACCATGAATAGATGTAGCAGGAAAGTTGGCCTGGTATAAGAATTGATCCAACGAATCAGCACTACGTTTTGTGTCCACAAAGATGAGAGTACGACAGGCTGGCTGGGTCATGAGTAATTCTCTCAATTTTTGACGCTTGTCTTGTTCCTCTACCCACATAACTCTTTGGGTGATATCAGTGGTGGTTCCACCGATACGACCAACCTTCAAGAATAAGTAGTTAGGCTTGAGGAAATCTCTAGCTAAACCACGGATTTCTTTCGGGAAAGTAGCACTGTACATCAATGTCACTCTATCTTTGTTCATACCCTTTCTCTCCACAATTTCTCTAATAGCGCCCTCGAAACCCATATCCAACATACGATCCGCCTCATCAAGGACCAAGTATCTCAAATTACTCAAATCAATCTTACCGCGATCAATAAGATCCACCAATCTTCCTGGCGTTGCAACCAATATATCACACCCCTTTTCAATTTCTCTAATTTGTCCTTGTACACCAGCTCCACCATATACAGCACTATAGGAGAGCTTGTTAGATACGTGCTGTAGAAAAAGAAGTTGTACTCACCAAGGTCTCAACATACTTCTGTAGCAAAACTAGACGGAATCATTAGTAAGATAGATTACGCATTATTTTAAATACATACTCTACGAGATTCATCGAAGATTTGCACACAAAGTTCACGAGTGGGTGCCATAATTAGCACTAAAGGGCGACACTTGAAATGACGAGCATCATGAGGACCATTGGGTCTGGCAATCAGATTCATAGCTTGACTAAATAGTGCTGAACAGGTAGGAATGAGAAAAGCGGCAGTTTTTCCACTACCGGTTTGAGCACACGCCATTAAATCTCTACCGGCAGTTACAATAGCAATACTATTTCTCTGTACAGGAGTAGGAATACTATAACGGGCCAAAGCGATATTTTCCTTCATACATGGGTGAAGATTGGTTTCCTCGAACTATGGAAAAAATCCCGGTGAGTAATTCGTTTTGTAGAAATTATGTAACAAATGTTTATATTTTACACGTTCGAAACCTGGGGGAGGGTTGTCACCTTTGACTTTGACGGGAATACTAGCATACTTGTCAAAGTTAAGGCCGGTGTGCGTGTGGTTTTCCTCACCGAATAACTCTTTTTCTAATGCCATATCTCTAGGTGCTACTCCTGAAGAAGAGTACTCAGCCTTCCATTCGTAACGCTTTTTGGCAGAACCCCAATTATAATTGTCCATATTTCTACTCATTTTTACTGAAAGAAAAAAAGACAAAAATGTAAAAGTAACAACTTTTTTCTTTATTCATAAAGCAGTCTCCATTTAGGACAAATCAATTATGACTTATACCACCGAGATTATCTCGTACAGTTCATATCACTTTATGTTACAGTTTTCACACTTAAATTCAGAAAATGTTAGTTTTTTTTTCAGACGAATAAAAACTTACTTTCAGACGAAATAAAATGGAAATTTAGACATAATAATAGAGAGAGGAATGGGCATCCTAATTTCCACTTCCACATTATACATAAAAGGTATCTGAGTCTAAATTTGCTCTCGTTGTTGCATTAGGATGTGGAAATAGAAAAACATATCGTCATTTTTTTGTGACCAAAGTCAGCCAATCAATTGCTCGTAAATTTAAGTTTTCTTTGTTGCTTACAATATGTCATTTTCAAAACGGGTCTCTTGGGGACAGCCAAATTTTTCTTAGGGACAGCCAAAGTGCGCGTAGTCATGGCCTAGGATCGGGTACCCTTTGGCTGTCCCTAAGAGATCACGTACTATGTTGGCTGTCCCTAGAGTTAGATAATAATCTCAAATTTTTAAGAGAGCATGTAAACACCACTTGAGATATACCATATGCAATACTCTCTCTGATATACTACCTTTAGGATTGTATCAGGCACTCACAGGTCAATGGGTATCTGATAGGTGGAAGAGAAATCATTTAGGACAAATATATCATTATTTTTTAGGCCCTTTAATTCAACACCACCCCCACATTTTTCAAGGCGTAGCGTTGGATAATTAAATAACTATTTTTTAGGCTCGTGGGATCCCACCTCGAAGTTTTGTTCTTTAAGTTTTTTAATTCTGCTAAATACCCTGTTGGGTCTTTTCTACACAATTAGAAGTGAGCATGTTTTTTATCTGTTACTGCTCAAAAGAATATTTTCTGTACTGGGTTGGTGATTATGAAAACGTTCATTCCCGATTAGTTGAGTGTAGCAAAAAAACTCATTTTTGGTGGCTCTTACTTTAATATAATAAGGGCATTTAAATTTTCAACTGTCCTTTTGATATTGACATCTAACTTCGAATAACCCACGAGTGTTAAGGTAAACACCGCCTCTTTTACATTGAAAATGAATTTTAGTTTCTGCAGAGCAAACTTAAGTTGTTTCCAAGGGTGTAATTTTTATGGATATCGGTAATAATCTATTTGGTAGCATTTGGTAGTTATATTGGCAAAGAAGCAGACACTTCAAAAATTTTAAGTCGGCATTCATTTCAAGGTCAAGAGAAAAGAAGAAGTTGTTCTATTCTGACAGTTTATAGTGCCACTACAGCACGTGATATCTTAGGGACAGCCAAAAGGTACCCGACCCTAGGCCATGGCTACGTGCACTTTGGTTGCCCCTAAGAAAAGCGTTTTCAAAACCACAGTCTTTATAGAACTACGCGAATCTTTTTTATTAACTACTTTATCTTCATACATAACTTACTGAATAAAAAAATTTATCAACAATTTATCAATGCATCTACTTCTTCAACTGAAACCGAAACCAAGGCCTACAGACAATGGTCTTACCAGAGAGCTTGCAGCTATTGAAGGTATGATTGAGTTGCGCCCTTTCGAACCAAATAACTATGTCCCTACCTTTTCTTTCTGTCGCTTCAGATAATCTTTGAAGATTAAACGAGTGGAGATGCTTTGCGTTGAATCTTATCCCTTTTTCACAGTTGTAGTTTAAAATTTCAATCATTGTATGAAATACTGTACCGATAGTCGCTTTATTAATCCCAAAAAGCAACTCCAAATCCGAAATTCTGGTAGGATATGCCAATCGTCTAAGCATGATAACCAATGCAAGGTGGCGGTCCAACAAAAAATTCTGGCGTGTGTGCTGTCTAAACGAAACTTTCCCCGGAAAACTTAAAGCTCTAGATACCATTTTAAACTGAAAGTAATCTAAACAAAGATTTACATACTTCGTTGCTTAACGTAGAATTATCTAGTGTTTGTCGATTACGTAACGCGTAATTCGTCTCGTTATGCTCCAAACGAGCTAATAATTCGTCCTCTTCGTTAAGTCTTTCTTCAAGTGTATTGATATAGTCCTCGTAAGTACGTATGGTAGCGTATAAATAAAGGATTTGGGACATTTTTTGTTAAAAAGTGTATAATAAAAGAGAAAAAGGCAAATAAAGCAAGAAAATGTGATGTGATCTCTCATAAAGTGCGTTTACAAAAACGGCAGTGTGGAAATAGTGTGTATTTACACATATGACCTATTATTCATATTCCGAATGTGCAAATTAGAAAAATGCCCATACCTCTCTATTGTTTGATCTCTTCGCTATTGAAGTTATTCAAGGTCAGAGTGACATTTTCCAAAGATGAAACAGGTTTTTCTTTTCTAAAAAAACAGACTCTAGATGTAGACCTTCTTTTTTGACAAGCATGCTTACACTTTCAAGGCCGCTAAGTTCTGTCCATATTTCTTCAAGATGAGGAATATGCGAAATGTACTTCTGCTTAAAGCTTTCAATTGACATATTCTCATTTATAAGCCGACATAAAGAATACCAAAAGTTTTGTTGTAAAAACTCGTTTAGGCAAGTCAGCTGGGTACTTGAGAATATAGTAATTTATAAAAAGCTGTGCTCTATAAATCACATTTCTCAGAAACATAGATAAACTCTTGGTTTTTTTGAGGGTATTATTAAACGCATCATCATCAGATGTGGGGGAAAATGATCGAAGTGGTATAGACACTGTGTATCTTTGATGATTAAGGCCAATTTTGTTTTCAATTGTTTCTTGTATTGTGAAATTATGATGGCTGTATTGCTTACTTCTCGCAGATGAGTATCCGCTTTCACCACAAGATTTGCAAGATATAGCTGCTGCTATTACAAGATTGGAATTGCGTGTCCGTTTTGCTGCGCTTTTGTTGTGTTTTCCTTCAGCAGTATCCTTCCGTTTTATACCTTCTCAAATTTGAATTTTTCTGTTTCATTATCTGGATAAATTGCGATACCCATATAGTTAATATACGGAAAGAAATGAGGATGTTATTACAAAATTTTTGTTAAATTGATTTATGTTGTCGATGCAGAGGACTGTTAAATTCAGCAAAGCAATGATTAATTAATGTATTTGATCTAGTGTTCGAACTTTTCGATCTTGAACCGATCTTGCGCCAGTTCGAACAAAGCTCGAACCGAGTTTTTGTACTCGAGTATGCGCCACTTTTTTTTTTATTCGAGCGAGCATCGACCGAAGCTCGCTCGGCTAAAAAATTGTAAGTAGTCACTTTTAAATGAAGACAGTAAAAAAACAGGTGATAGAATTTCCCTTAATAAAACTATTTTTTTTTTTTTTTTTTTTTTTTTTTTTTGGCAAAATTTCTGTGAAAACCTGACATGCTTTATATCACATCTTGATTTAGTTATATCATTTTCGTATTTTACTTAAACTTCTTTTTCGATTGAAAATCTCTTTTTAAACGTAATTACCACTATTGTTTTTGTCAGCACTTTTTTGCGCCGTATGTGTACCATCAACTCGAGCGAGTTCGAGCTTTCGTTTGTGCAACCGAGCCGAGCCCACAAAAATTCGAGCGAGTTCGATCTTCAAAAAAACATATTCGAGCGAGCTTCGACTGGAACACGATCGAAGCTCGCTCGAGATTTTCGATCTTTATTCCGAATAGTATTGATATATTCTGATAATATTGTTATAGATAAAATGGCAATGAGCTATAGGATGAGGTATATAAAATGATAAATATAAAATATGTTAATCACCTGTTAATAATTTTGGTTATAGGATTGTCACTGTTCTATTCATGATACGCCACTACCAAACAATGGGCTACACCGTATTGAATTTGGACTTTATTTTTTTCTGATAGCTCTCCTGATATATTCTTTTAATAAAATACATCGTAATATCCTATATTATCAATACAAATTGTTTTCACATAAATAAATAAATAAATCACTTTTTTTTATGAACATACCAATTAAATATAACTGTTCAACAATACGAGGGTGTATTAATTTTTGCAATAGCAATGGCGTTTAAAGATTCCGGAAAATATAGGATATAACCCTGAACAATTCCATAAAATCCATCGAATACACGGTCTATAACGAAAATAAATTAACCCTTTCTGTCACGGATACGGTGAAAAATTGGAAAAGTTGGCCGTGACCGTGACGGGTGACTATTTGCCAAAAATTGACCGTCTCTGAGATTTTGCGGTGCAGTGTTGTATTTTATGTCAACTCCTATTTCAATAAAAAGGATTTTTCATAATCATATATTTTTGTATTTGACGACGTAATTCGATTATTTGTTTGCGCAATCGAGCCGAGCTTACGGAAACTCAAGGGAGTTCGATCTTTAAAAGAAGCACTCGATTTAACACTACGTTTTATATATTATATATTGTCTACAGAACAAGTTGGGTTTAACCAGGTTTAGAATGGATTTTGTATCATTAATCCGATCCTTCTGGATCTTCGAAATGCGTTTGAATTTAAACTTTAATTAAAAAAGAAACGAGCAAAAGGTACAACAAAAATAAGGTGTAATGTTGTACATATTGAATAGGATTAAAAAATGATCGAATTAAATATTGTATGCACACACATCCCTTGGTTTATACAGGCACTACTTAGTGAGTTATTTTATTAAAGTCGCTCAAAAAACCATTGTGTGTCACCTCGCGTACACGCGGTTTACACGCAACAATTGCATTAACAAATGAAATAACTTTAAACAATACAGTGTTGTGATCGAGCTTATATACAGATATAACTCTATCATCAATTGTTTCTTTCTTCTTTGATAACCTTTCTATAAATCATTATTGTATTACTCTTAAAATCAAATACATGCTATTACACTCTATTTACTACGCATTGATTACTCATCAATATATAGAAAACAATAGTCATACATTTATTCCAGATAATACAATCCAATGATATGATCGCTCGT
>JAEPRD010000330.1:0-14799 GCA_016758985.1 Mucor saturninus | reverse complement strand
GCTGTTGCTGTTGCTGTTGCTGTTGCTGTTGCTGTTGCTGTTGCTGTTGCTGTTGCTGTTGCTGTTGCTGTTGCTGTTGCTGTTGCTGTTGCTGTTGCTGTTGCTGTTGCTGTTGCTGTTGTTGTTGTTGTAAAATGTATAAAGGTTCCTCCATGCGACCTTTTCCTTTCCCCTTAACCTACCTTGTGTTAATGACTGTTTAAGACAAAAGAGTGGCAGTGTTGAATTTTTTTTTTTGTTTTTTTTTTTTTTTACCTCTATTTCGGGTTCTTCCTTGATCGTCAGACTGTCCACAGTAGTTTCATGTTCTTCATGAGCACAATCGTGTTTTGTTTTGGATAAACTGATCTTTTTACTGCAGCCAATCTTTGGAATAGAAGACGACGATCCACCCCAGAAAGACATAATGTTTAGTAACAAAAGAAAAAGAAGATAAATTTTTATTTTTCAGGCGACCTTTTTTTTTTTTATCTTACGCGCGATGGGTTCGCGATTCGAATTCCGGCGTAAACCAGCAATAACACACACTGGCGACCTTCTTAATAAATAATAAATAGCACGGTCCTTACATTATTGGTACAAAAAAATTAGCTAACACATCAATGTGTATATCTTCTGTATATACAGATAATTGCATTGTAAAATCTGAAATCAATCATTATACATTGGCTAGATAATTCTATATCAAGCTGTCATTCATACATCATTTGGGCCGATCATGTAATATTTTATATAGAAGTCTAAACTAGTATTAAGGGAACTTGTGTAGAAATACATATGTCTACACTTGCACTTAACATTAAACGAGTTACATACAAAATCCAATAGCTAAATGCAAAATGCCATGGTGTATATTCAAAACGACAAACAGTTGAAAGAACTACACAATAATTTCTGTGCAAGTATAGATGTTGCAAAAACTATAATGTATATAGTCTATTGTTTTCTTTGATTATATCTATGCATAAAAGCATTTTTTTAGCCAAAGGTTCGTGGAAGTATAGTTCAGGTTTTTCTGGTCATTCAGTCCGTTCACAACTAAACGATTAACACAAAAAACAGTTAGTGGAGTTCTGAATATGCCAAGACGTTGACAGCAGCAATTTAAAGATTTGATCAAAAGTTTTGAAGGACTTATCATCAAAAAGCCAAAGATTGCTGAATTTCTGAAAGATAAATGCAATCTTAGCATAAAGACTGTTACCCGTCACTCAGTTGTTGAATGGAGCGCTTAAGGGATCTACCTTGATGATTGCGTATGCATTGACGAGTCAGTATTTAACTTAAATATGACTCGGTCTATCAGAGCCAAATCAAATACTTCCCTTGAACAGTAAAATTTATGGATGATCAGTAAAATGTTTGTATCATAAACACAAATGTTATAAAGCCAATACAAAATAAGCGCACTTTTTGATGAATGCTAGGGGTTTGTTGAACAACGTTGAGGTTCATGCTAAAGTTCCTAAACAAATATACTAGTTGATACTCGAACAAAAAGGTAGAGTACGCACGTACATACTGTGTGTTATCATAGTATTTTATTTTCTCTCTTTGAATATTTTGGATTGTGGATGCGCTCCAGGTTTGTGGTTTGCATGAGACTTACGAACTCAGATCACAAACATGACTCCACATCGTTTTGTTTAGATGAACCAATGTATCATTTTCAAATACCAATGTTTTATTTGAGCAGAATACCAGTCATCTCACGTTTATTTATTCGATTATAGACCGTATCAGGATCTCCTTTCGATGATCAATGTATGTATGCTACAGCTAGCTGTTTTTTATCAAGAGAAAGTTATCTTTCGAACTGAGTAAACTTGTAAACTTTATTTAATATCAAATATTATCAATGGATATAATGATTTTATAGAAGCAATGGTATAAATAATATGAGTCATGGAATGATAAAAATAAGTATTATTAAGGATGCAAGCTTAGTTCATATCATCTATCCTTCTTTTTTGAACAATTTTTTTGGTGCAATAAAATGACTGGGGGAGATAGACCTTATTTTCAACTTCAAAAGATATGTCTTCATCGATTTCAACAGGAACAGCAGATATTAACGCCAAGTTTTGCTCCATCAGTAATCTGGTGCTATAAACTTGTTTCATGATTGGGACTAGATAATTAACTATTTCAGAAGGTTGAGACGGAAAGAAAATAGGCTTTGCACGACTAAGTCGGCAAACGTATCCGCATGGAGAATCCATAGTGACAAGAGTAAACTTTGAGTCTAAGAAAAGGGTGTTAATATATGTCCTTGATTGATTATTAAATCATGAATTTATATTTTACTCATAATTATAACACCAGGGACAGCGAAGTCATTGACAAGCGAGGGTGCGATGTTGCATAAACTGATTAGCATGTCTTTGAGTACCTTTGGCAGTTTGATCAAACCATCAGACATTTCTTTTGTGGTATTAACACCATCGGAACGGTCACACTCCATGCATCCCAATTCAGCGGAAGTACTCTTAAAAATCATATCGACTTTGCGGCCACAGAGTTTCCTTGCCATGGGATCTACGCTCGCAATCATCCTGCTCTGGTTGCGACTGTCTGACGATGCTGAGCTTGATTTTTCCCCGCTTTATTTGATACTATGTTATAAGTAAAGTCAATTCAAACTGAGGCTAAATGTTTCACCTTCTAGAGATAATAATTGAATGATCGAATACAGTATCAAGAAGAATCCAAATTCTTCTGATAACATCGCTTTCGGTTTGGTCAGTCAATGGGATGTAATGGCACATAAATAGCTTGATGGTGTTTAGAATAGTAGACTGAGCCCATTCTTTGGCTGATTCGTTTACTGGATGTAGTCGAACCGAGCTAAGTTTACAATACAAGGTATCCAAGTCGAGAGAGGTGTATTTAAGTAAAGTTTGCAGATATTCTTTCAGCTCTAAAGGTAACGGTGGGAACTTTTTTAGCTGGTATGATTTGATCTCAATTAACTCTTCTTCAGTGAGGTAATTATTCCAGCAATTATCTCCACTGTCAAATATTAGTGAGTGGCAAGGACTAAAAAAATCAACCAGTCAGTAAAATGATGACATTAAAACCTAAAAAAGACTCACTGCTCGAAGTTGCATGTTAAGGCGAAACGTTCCATTTGTCTCTCTACAATTGTTCCTGTTTTAAGCTTCCACATCTTTTCTTCATTCAAATCACTGTATAGTTTTCTTATTTTAACTTTATCCACATCATCAAGCTTCGTTTGTTTACTATTAATTGATGATGAAGTGTTGCTTAAGGGTGTGGTTGAGGATGAGGGTGCGGTTGAGGATGAGGGTGTCATTGGCTGGTGATTTGTCATATTGACCAAATCGTTGGCTCCGAGTAATAAATCATTTTCTATACCCAACGCTTTATCTTGAATGTAGCAGAAAATTTTCTCGAAATTAACTTTACTTCCTGACTAAAGAAAATAATCAACGCAGGGCAATGATACTTTGATTTAAAAAGAATAAACTTACAAATGCTGTGTTAGTTAAATGAAGAGTGGTTATGATTCTTTTGATCCAATCAGCCTTGTAAACGAAGAATGACACGTCATTGTAGTTGTTCACTATAAAAGGAGTCATTTGCTGCGCAATTGCATTGACAGAAACAGCTTTGCCTGCTGACTGCAAAACAAATACTGCGGATATAATTTCTATAGTAGAGTTAGAATCGATAGTTAGACAATAGAAGATACTTACCATCTTTAAAACGTGGATCTATATCGATTATGGAGGTAGACATATTGAAAATATTTTGCGAAAGAAATAGCATTCAAAGGAGGGTGGGATAAATGTTGTAATTTCGCGGGATTTAGTTAACCGAAATTTTTAGGATAACCGGTCACTCAGGCATGTACCTTACAAATGCATGAATTTAATGCAAAGTGAATTTGTCTAAATGTTTATTGATTATAATATATATTTTAAAAGAAAAGAAAGAAAATGTCTTTAAGTTTTTTTTGTAGATAACAAGATGTTAGTTAAATTTTTTTTTTATTCAACAATTATTTATTATAACTTACCTCCCAATGCACCGAGAATAAGTTCATTATGCTTCTCAGATACTACCAGGGATTCTTGCAAGTCGCTTTCATCAGCAAGTTCAACATCTGGATTTTTGTCAATTTGATCAAAGTACAAGTCAAAGTCACCGTCAGTACTTGATTTCGTATCTTCGACTTCAACATCAACAGTGCGCTGGGTTTGTAGTTCACCATCTGATAACTCGACCTTTCTTTTCTTTTGAGAGCCAAAAATCGTCTTATTGTTATCTGGGGCTCTACCATCATTGGCTGGGTCCTTAATATAATGCTTTCTTTTTTTACTAGCATTCTTAGAATAAGACGGGGCCAATCCAAACTTATAATGGTTTCTAAGTAACCGACCGTCTCTTCTACACACCTGAAGAATCAATCTCAGACTGACATTCAATGCCTTTCTTTTAAGTATTAATCGATATAATGCACTGTGGTAAGACTCGATAGCATTGGACGTACGGGAGGAGCGCTTACAAAGAGCATCACTCAACATAGTTCTACAGTTGAAAATCATACTGGAAATGGTAAGCTGTAACCACCATTGAAACCAGCGACGCACGTTAGGAAACTCCCTGATCATTGACTGGGCCGTCTCAACGAATACTTCTTCGACAGTTGTTTTCAGCAATTTGTAAGTCAAAGAATTAAATTGGTTTGAATTCTCCGCAGGTACGAGTGAGTGATTGGATATAATACGTTGTACATATTGCTTCCAATGCATGTAACAACCCTTCAACAAGCGCGTAGGTAAAATACCTGAGTCAGGGAAGCAAGACTTGAAGGCCTGATAAAATCCTTCACGCTGGGCTTGGGAAAAGTCCATGATCATTCCCAAAAAATTGTAAGATTTGATTGCGAACTTCTCGAATAATGCTTTGAAGTAAATTGCGAATTGGTCGGCATCAAGCTTCTTGATGATAGCCTGAAAAATGACTATATGCTTTTTCATCTCAGGCACAAAGATAACTGTTGAGCAGAGATAAAAACCCTTTGGTACTGCCTTAAATGTTACATCCGTAATTATCGGATAGTTCTCGAATGGCAATTTAGCCATTGGCTTAAGCATATCCGGTTAAACTAAATCCCGCGAAATTACGCCTTTTAAAAAATGGAATCAGCGACCCCCATTTTTTTCTTTTTTTCATCTGCCACATTATTCAAGTCTTTACGTATCCATTATGATGACTATCTACACCCGTTGTACTGCCAGGTATAGTATAAAAGAACAGCTTTATGTGTGAAAGAGTAATGTACTGATGGGACGCGTTTTTTTTAGTCTGTGTCGTTAATTATAAGGTCTGATGCCACCACGGTGTAAATTCTGATGTAAAGAAAACGTAAAGGTAAAAAGAAAAGTATTTAAAAAACACGTTTGAACACGTTTTTAACCAACACAGTCCATAGCCATACGTGCCTAGCAAGAAAGTAAAGCTGCCAAGGAGCACCCATTTGTTATAGTCATGACACCCAAAAAAAAGGACTCTTATCTCTTTGTTCCTTTTCCCATTCATCTACTGAACAAGGAACTCTTTCACCACTGTACAAGTATACCACTGCGTGTAGTCTCCAAGGAAACACAACCTTCTTTTTAAACTATTTTTACATTTTTTTTTTTTATTTCGTAGTCGTTACCTATGAGCATAAATCGCCCAGGGAGTATCGCCCTTCTTGGAACGTAGATCCGTGGTAATTGGCTAGTTATTATCTTTTTCATTCAAGCTTTTGTCTATGAGCATAAATCGCCCAGGGAGTATCGCCCTTCTTGGAACGTAGATCCGTGGTAATTGGCTAGTTATTATCTTTTTCATTGAAGCTTTTGTCTATGAGCATAAATCGCCCAGGGAGTATCGCCCTTCTTGGAACGTAGATCCGTGGCAATTGAATAGATGTTTAAGATGATGGCTTTTTTTTTGGGGAGTAGAATAATCTCTACCTTCACGTGGTTACTCCTGTTAGTAGAAGTGTTTTGCTTTGAAGCCAAGAGAGATTACTTTGTATTAAGAATTGAAAAATAAAGCTTGTGTATTTAATGCTAAAACGAGGTTTGCCAAAGCTAACGTGAGTTGACCTAAAAAACAAGTAATATAGGCCAGTAGTCAGAAGAAATTGAGTTATCTTGGCCCTAAAAAAGTGGATTCCACATAAAAAGCACCGTATAAACAATGTAGTATCGAAGATAAAACATTATGGATATGTCTTTGAAACAAAAACCAGTTTAAGCAAGAATAAAGATGATTTTTGATAGAGTAATCATATTGAGCTTTCATACACTTTAGATTCATAATTGGATGAAATATAAAGTGTATCAAGAATGAAGATGCTCTCATCTTGACAGTCCTTTTTAAAAACATACAACACTGTTTTTTTGATTCATGATTGAACTAAGAAAGTGTGCGCAAAATGAAGAAATTTTATCCGCAAAAATAAAAAATCCCAATCCGCAAAATTAAAGTGAAAAACCAATAAATATTCAGGAACCTAAATAAGGATCTGTGAAAAAATAAAAAATGATATAAAGCTACACACAACTGTCGAAGAGCCTTCTTTTCTTCTTTTTTTGCTTCATTCAAAATGAGTTCATTGGAATCGGAATGCACCGATCCTTCGCCATGTCAAACAAAGACTCGGCCTTCTGGAATATACAACCTATTTAACAATAGCGACAAACCATTAAATGCATTTATCATTACGTCAAAACCCCCACCAATTACCTATACAGATACAGTTGCCGACAATACATACCACGATTTTACACCTTCATCCTTGGGTCGCTCCTCTGCTTATTTTACAGCATCGTTGCCAAATAGCGATTCTTGGTCTTACCAAGATCAAGTAGACCCTTCCCTGTACGACTTATCCAGAACAAACTCAACTTCGAGCTATTTAGACAATCAAAGTGATTATGAAGTTATTCTAGACGACGGTTCAAGACAAAAACGTACAATTTCTTTGTCCACAATCAAGCAAATATCTTCGAGACAGCACATCCCATCCACACCATCTTTTATAGACAATCTCATATCCAAAGACAGAAGGAGGCACAGGTACAAATATTATTTAATAAAAAAAGCATGTAATCAAGTCACTCACAATAAATAAATAAAATCAGTAAATCAAAGGAGACAACTCGATTGCTACCACATGACGACAAAAATCTTCATATGCCATTATCATTATCATCAGACAGCGAAGACAATGATCATGATGACGATGATAATAATATTACGTATCCTTCCAAACGATCTTCTGGTGGCATGGTGAAGCGTCTCTATCGAAAATTAAACCAATGGCAACATCATCATTTGACATTATCGCACCAGCAGAAAATGGTGCTCAAATGTAGTTTTGCCTACATGATTGGATCGTTGTTTACCTTTGTACCTACCTTAAACGCCCTGTGTGGTACTCACATTGCTAGTCATATGGCTGCCACAGTGACAGTCTTCTTTAACCCCGCCAAATCCGTCGGTGGCATGGTCGAAGCGGCAGGTTTTGGTTGGCTATATACTTTAGCTGCTCTCACACTCAGTATTGCAAGCATGTACACCACGGATTTTTTCTTGGAACATCAGATGCCTACCACAGCGGCCGTAATATCTTTAGGTGTGTGGCTTGCAGGTAGTACATTTGTTATTTCGTACTTGAAAGCAAAAATCAATACACCAAGTATTTTGACAGGTAAAATGTTTTTTTTGGGCCCCTAAATAGGGAAGGTGCTTTTTAGACTAACCATGTGATATTTACATAAATAGCCTCTGGCTTAGCCTTTATTATATTGTTTACTGTAATTGTGCGTCAAGGTTCAGGTACAGAAACAGAGTTTGATTTTGACATTATCACCGAAACCTTTTCAATTGTTGCCATTGGTTCTGCCATTTCTGCCATTGTCTGTATCTTTATCTGGCCCATGTCAGCTTCACAGAAATTACGTTCAAACATTGATGCCAGTTTGTCATCGACCAAGATACTTTTAAAGCTCTTGACCAAGACATTTTTACTGGATGCAGATCTGCCTGAATTTGCGGCCAACAAGACTTTAGAAACAGCCCTCAAATCTCATCGTACCAGTTTCACTTCGTTGAAACCTGCCTTAAAAGAAGCTAAGCTTGAGTTTTATAATTTGGCCATGAAGAAGCACGCGGATGGATATCATAAAATTGTGGAAAGTTTGGAAAGATTAGCACAACATGTAGGCGGGTTAAAAAGCAGCTGTGGATTACAAGTAGAAGTCATGCATCAAACAAGGCCAAGTTATTATGGTGCAATTCCTCCTAATTCCTCTTCACGGCAAGAAAAAGAGACTTATAACTTGAAAGCAGGTCCTCAGCGCAAGAAAATGGAGACTGAACTGAAACGGGAAAAACAAGACAGTAAGACAGCAGCTGAAGCAACTACATCCACATCTTATTTCGATATCATCAGTGAAAACCCTATTACAGGCAACGACGGTAATAATAAAGGGAGACCTGAGAAAAAAGAAGGTGCGCTTGTTCAGTTTATTCAGACAGTCAGGTCACCAATGAAATCATTAGCCTATACATGTAAGCAAACCATCATTCACTTGCAGGCGCGATTTTTGAAGAAGACCACACATGCCACACCTTCGTTTGTATTGATGCGACAAAACTTAGCGAGTGCTATAGAATTATTTGAGACATCTCAGCATCAAGCAATGATACGTTTTTATCAACGAAGGTTCAAAAAATACCACCGTAATATAAAGACAAGCGACAACTTGCATACACTTTTCTTGGAACAACAGCAAGAGTTTCCTGCGGATGACATATTTTTGGTTTACTTTTTTGTGTTTTGTTTATTGGAATTTGCTAAAGAGCTCATGACATTAGTGGAGAGTGTTCAGTTAGTATTTGAGGATATGGAAGAAATGGATAAAACGAATAGTGTCTTTGCTTGGGCTAAATTTTTGTTTACCAAAAGTAATTTATTAGCACAAAAAAAACCAATTTACAAAAATATACTAACCACTACCTCTACTCATAGACGCTTATCATCAAGAAGTGTATGATACCCAAGACATGTTTATTCCAAACAATAATCATACGATAAACACACTACATACGCCAGAACCTAAAACAAAGCTGCGAAGGTTTTTGCTGAAGCTTTGGGGCTTTTTCTCAGAATTTAGAACATATCGTGTAAAATTTGCATTTAAATCTATGCTGACTGCTGAGCTTATTTCGGTATTAGCCTTTATTCCTGCCACACGACCTTATTTCACAGACTTCAAAATGGAATGGACGTTAATTACTGTCATGGCGGTCATGATGCCGACCGTAGGTGGAACCAATCTAGGTGCTGTGTTGCGTATCTTTGCGACTGTCCTGGGATGTATTCTAGCCGCTGTTACTTATACTATCTTTCATGATAACACATTCATGTTATGGTTGTTCACTTGGCTCATTTCAATCCCTAGTTTCTGGATGATTCTAAATCATAAACATGGTAGGTTTGGTTTATTTACCTTACTGGCGTATAACCTGGTAGTATTGTACAAGTTCAATCATAGTGATGATGATAGCATCAATGTATTTACATTGACTTGGATGCGATGTGCAGCGGTATCTCTAGGTGTAGTAATTGGGCTTATTGTTACAGCTTATGTTTGGCCTTATGAGGCGCGAACTCAAGTTCGAAAAGGTCTCTCTGATTTGCTGCTACGACTTTCGTGGCTATACAAACAGCTGGTATCGGTGTATTCAGAGGATGGGGAAGAGGACTATACACAGCTAAGCAGACATATAGATACTCAATCTGAAGATATAGTATACCCTCTATCTCTATTGACTAGACGTAACAAAGCACGAGCTATTGCTTTACAAAAGATTGAACTATCCATCCAACTAAACATATTTGATCTTCAAGTGCTTCTTCAACATGCACCGAACGAACCTCGATTAAAAGGGCCGTTTCCAGCTAAAGCTTATGGTGCCATGATTGATTGCTGCCAAAGTATTTTAGATAAATTTTTATCGCTACGTATAGTGATTTTAAAAGATGTATGGGCGATCCATGTGCGACGTAATTTTTTGATGCCTGCTTCACAAGAATTTATGGAAATGGCGGGTAATGTGTTCTTGTACTTTTATTTATTGGCATCGGCTTTGCAGTTAAAGACACCGTTGCCACCGTATTTGCCACCTGCCGAAAAGACAAGACAGCTACTGATGCACAAGCTTCAAGAGTTGCCATTGGTGATGGAAGAATCTATGCAACAACATCGTCTAGGAAAAGAGAAAAGAGACGAATGTTACATGGTCTATTATGCCTATGTAGTATTAATGGAAAACATTATCCGTGAGCTAGATATGGTAAAGCAACTATGGTGACATGCAGTCGGTTTTTATATTTACTCATATTTGTTTTTTTACTATAGTTGGGAGGTCATATGAAGGATCTGTTTGGATCATTGGTTCCAGCCGATCAATGGGCGAGATGCTTTGGACAAGGGTTGGATTTAGAACAAAATGATTACATTAAATAAATACACTACCCTCAAACCTCCTCTTCCCCTTTGTGATATTTATGCAAATTAAGATAATATTTAATAAATCAGGGTTTTTGTTTTTTAATTATAATGAACAAAGAAAAAACGTCTAGTTAGTTAAAAAAAAACTAATAATTAATGGTTAATTTTGTTATCTATATTGATAACAACGGTATCTTGGTTGTTGACAGAAGGTGGTGGGGCAGAAACAGGGGCGGGAACGTGAGCGGGGACAGGTGGTGGGACTGCAAGAGCTAAGGGAGTGAATCCTGGAGGAGGCTGAATATGCCCAGATCCACCTTTAAGTCTGAAATCTGTTTTAAAATCAATGTCAACTTCGCCACAACATGCTTTAGCTCCTGATCTTTTATGGTGTCTTCTTCTACTCTTACCAGCACCACGTTTATTCATTTTAGGATCGAAATTAAAGGCTTTGGTATCAAAAGGTGTGTCAGCGTTTACAACCTCTCTCTTTTCAACAACAGGAGCAGCATTGACAACGACAACGACAGCGGTAAGAGCGACGAGTAATTCAATAAAACGCATTTTTTGCTTAACAGAACGAAAAAATAAGAAACAAGAAAAATGTGTATGAATATAGGGGAAACTAAACGAAGAATAGCCCTTTATATAATATTTGTTGTTTGAAATAATTCATGTTAACATTCCGTCTTTTTGTCACTTTTTAATACGACCCCCTTGAAACCTTGCCACTATTTTTTGCTAGTTTTTTTTAATTTTTAAGCGAATTATCGATTTTTAAATGTGTAACTTAAACTTAACTGGCTTATATTTATATTTCTCGTTTTAAGACTGTCAACAATGAAAGAAACTAAAATAAATCAAAATATTATTTTTATACAATAGGATCAGGAAATGATGAGCAAAGATAACATTGGAGAAATTAAAATAATACAAAGGGTATGTGCATAAAAACAATTAAATTCTTTTGGGGACAGTTCCGCAAAGAATTTATTCGGGGAAATAATAAAACTTTAGAATTGCTGTGCTATTCTTAAAAACACTTCTTGTCTAAGAATAGGTGCCAGGAACAACCTGCCTGTAGTCGTAAAGAACAACACCGTGAGTAAATTGCAGAGGATGCTATAAATTCCAGTCGGTTCCTTTTTAAATTTCCCTTTTCGGTATTTGACTTCCAGGGCAACCGCAATACCATGAATTAAAAAGAAGGCAGTTAATTCAAACGTAATGGTGCGTGCAGCCGCAGCAATCATGAAATCATGAAATAACCCGCTCAGAACAAATACCAAGAGTCCGTATCTCATCGCAGAAGATCCGCCACCTGTCTTGTCCTCCTTCTTTTTGTCTTGGTCCATTGCCTTCAAAAATATAAATTGTCGAAATATACTATTGACCAATCGATTCCATCTTTTACTATATTAAAATTTAAGCTCGTCAGTGCAGATCCAAGGGGTCTAATTTTTTTTTTTTTTTTAACTTACTTCCAAAAATCTTTTGGACTATTAAACAGGGTTAAATAATAGACCGACTTATACATACATTAACTTTCTCTTACCTGCTAGCCATAAAAGGGTTGTCAAATATATCTTTAAATCGTATAAGACAAGTGCACTGAACAAGGCCCATAATGATATCAGTGACACCCATCATACAATAAATTCGAAATGCCAGTACGTAGGTGATAAATAAAGCTCGAGGACTAAACACGGGCATGCCCAAAAGATCTGATAAATCTTTAGGAAGTAACCCATCCAACACAAGCTTCATAAAAACAAATTTTGTCGATCCTCGAGCCACCTTTTTTAAACCTTTGATCCTTATTTCTCGGGAGGTATCTGTTGTCGGACTATCGTCTTGAAATGTTGCAACCTTGAAAAGCATGGCTACCCATTTCTTGATGGATAAGTCGGTTTTGGCAAGAAACACGATTTGCAATGCCGTCGTCCAGGGCTGTAACATAAAACTGATGTTGCCAAAGTCATACTTGGATGCAAAGACAATGGGTAACAAAAAGTGATATACTGCTATCAAACCGCGAAGCTTCATGGGGCTGATGATGGAGGCAAGCTTCGCTTCATTCTTAATTAAAACGTAATCTATTGTCAACACTAGTGCATAAACTAAAGTTAAAATGACAGGTGGTATGATAATAGCTGGCGGTAGGTGGATATCTACCACATATGAGGTATAGGGAGAAGAGCTCATGTACTATTTTCAGGTGATGGCAAAAAAAGGGAAAAATAAAAATTGTAATGTTTGGTTAAATGTTTCGCCGAACCAGGTACAGGAAACAGGACCCAATCATGAATGAAATGCATAAAGACATCAAACCTCGTAAAAAGAACAAAACTTGATGCACCAAATAGTCTTACCTGGTCACCACCGGCTCTATCCACAGAAAATTATCACCTCCAAGCATCACCACCTCCGAGCATATTGGATCGCCACCAAGAATCACCACCGTACTTGTATCACGAATCATGTTTTTTTTTACATGGGCAAGATAAAGTCTCAAAAATAAAGGATAATAACAAAACTGCTCCAAAAGCATAACCAGTGAGCATTAAATTTGGTCTATAGTTATATAGAAACACTTTTCATTAGAACTGATGCATACTTGTATTGATCGGCAATAGTCTTTATTATTACAAGACAGCCATAAGTTGCCTTATGGTGATCAAAGTATATCTTTCTGGTGTCTTGATTCAAATATTCATAGGAAACTTCTACCACGCAAATTTCAATATTGTGGGCTTCTTAGAGACGTACTACACCATCAGCCTTATAAATACAGTCAACTGGGAAGTTTCGTGATAAACGGAATCAGGTGTTTGGACAGGAAATGTCTAGACCTCGGTATGTTTTTTAAACGTATTATGTTTATACCACTTACAGAGATTCTGGCCAAGACCAGCAGGCCAGTATGATCCCAACTATTTACAGTCCAATCCCAGCTATTCACAGCTTGTGAGTTCCAAAAAAAAAAAAAAAAAAAAACTCAAGAACCCTGCCTAGGAGGTCGCCCTCCTTAGCAAAGACTAGCCGTAGTTGCAATACCGCAATAATATCTTTTTTCGATTTAACGTCTTTTGAAAGAAACAAGAGTCACTACTAAACAAACCTTTTTTAGTTTATCGGCTACTTTCATTTGATAAAAGAAGTATGCTAAGGGGAAAAAGGGGGGAAGAATTTTACATCGTGGAAGGCATAACTTCCTCGAAATCGTCCTCGAAATCATCCTCATATTCGTCCTCATATTCGTCCTCATATTCGTCTTCGAATTCTTCTAGAGTCTGTTCTTCTACTTCACGTAGCCGGTTGTAGGCGCTGGTTAAATCATTTTTCCACGTGTTAATGATATATTCAGATACTTTTATGTATAGTGTTTTAAAGATTATTTGAGAAGGAAAAAAGAATAACGCCATGAGTTCATGTTATCATTATATTTAAATTGCAGATTCATAAATGTCTGACGTTATTGGATTAGCACTTTAAATTCAGACAAGGAAAATTTATTTTCAAACCTAAAAATGTTTTCAGATGAACAAAAATATATTTCAGACAGAAGTAAAAAAATGATACAGACTAACGTAATATATATATATATATATATATATACATACAAATAGAATAAAAAGAAATTCCAGACAAAGGCTATCAAAGGATGTATCCTATGAATTTTACAGTTTCCATATTCTGCATTGACAGTTCATAATGTATTTAAATATGTATTTTTATGAGCTCTCTTTACACAAATCCTTAGTTAATACGTTATAACAGGAAAAAAGGGGGAGAAACGGAATTTCAATTACTATGGATGACGTTGACTTAGAGCGTTATAATATAACTTGATTTAATTGACAATTAATCAAACAGTGCTTCTTTCACAAACAAAAAAATATGAGACCTCGTATTTACCCAGACACAGAAGATTTTATAAATGCCAAAATAACAGCTAAACTTGCTAAGATGGGGGAAGAAACGAGTACCAGCACAATGAATCAGCCTGCTGGTGGAAACAGAGGTAAAAATGGATTGTATATGTTCAGGTATATAGCCAAACATAATAACTCATAAAATAAATCAGGCCTAAAGAGAAAGGAAACATTTGAAGCGAAAAAAGAAAAGAGTGTGGCTAAAAGAAACAGGTCCTCTGCGTCTTCAAGCTCATCGACCTTGATTTGCAAGTCTTGTGATACAAGTGGTCATTCTTCTGCGAGAAGTAAATTGTGCCCTAACCATAACTATACCTTGC
>JAEPRD010000329.1:0-10199 GCA_016758985.1 Mucor saturninus | reverse complement strand
GACTGTGGACAACCGTGGTGATTATGCCACCAGAAGACGTGGTCGTTCAGAAGTGGTTGATGATGAGGATGAGGATGAGGATGAGGATGTCACTCCTCAGGCAAATGCAAGACGTTCACGTAATGTAAGTGTGTCAATGTGGTTTATGGCAAACCATATAGAGCAAATGGAAGCTCAAAGCCGGGTTGAGAGAGCAGCTGATCGAGCTCGTATGATCGAAGAAAGGAATGCCGATCGTGCACGTATGGCTGCTGAACGAGAGGCGGACATTGCTCGTATGGCTGAAGAAGATGCATACCGACGAGTACAACTTGATCACAACAACGACTACAGACGTCAAAACACTGAGTTGTTAAGAGAGGCAACTCTGTCCATGTCTAGAATGGTAGATTTGTTTGCTGCTTCAATTGCTCAAAACAACAATGCCACTCGTGCTCCCACCCCTACTACTACCACCAGCAACAACAATCCCCCTCTCCCAATCCTTCTACAGATAATATCATTTAAATAAAATTGAATTAAACAAAAAGTTTTCTATACTTATCTATTTCTATTTCTAAGTCTAGTTCTTCTTCTTCTTCTTCTAGTTGTAGTTGCTCTTCTACCCCCTCTAGCCGTCCCACGTCTACTTCTACGTCTCATCAATTCCTCAAAAATGGTAACCCTTCTGCTACTACCGCCTACATCAGGTGCCTCTTCATCTTCGGGAACAGCTGCACTACGATCTTCAACGTGAACAGTGTCGGTAAACCCGGTATCACCAAGGTCGATACACATATTGTGTAAAATACAACATCCGGTAATCACCTCGTTAATCTTTAATTGGTCCAACATATAAATGTACTTGCTGGTAAATCTCCAACGAGCCACCAACACACCAAAGGCTCTTTCGATCGCCATTCTTGTTGATGAATGTACACGATTAAATGTACGCTTGCGGCTGTCTAACACGCACTGACTCTCAGGAAATGGCGTAATTAAGTTGGGTCCCAAAGGATACGCAGAGTCACCGATCATAAACGTGTTGTCAGGAAAGTGATTGTCAGGGTGGCGAAGAATTTTACTCGCGATATCACTTGATCGGAAAGCAGCAGCATCATGAGTTCTTCCTGAAGTAAATATTGTTGTGTTAGCTTTTATATTGTTTCATCGTAAATCATTTGACTACAATACCTGAGTCGCCCACTTTGATGTACGTGAATCGTAATACGGAATCACATACGGCAGTAAGCTTCACGGAATAATTATTCTTTCTATCCCTGAACATAGCACCTACGGTTGGAGGAGAAGGTTGGTGAATGATAAAATTCTTACCATCCACAGCACCAATTACACCATTCAATCTATCCCCAGTGTTACTCCCAAAACCGACAGCGATCGCATTGGCTCTGGCAGGTTCTGATGGCCAAGTCAATAAATGACCAAGTTGATCCTTAATTGCTTTGAGTGTTCTTGTGGTGAAGTTGTTATAACTACCTGATGAAACACCCAAAAGCATATACGCTTGACGATATCCGATATGGCAATTAGCCAACCGAAATAAAGCCGTTGCGACTTGGATATAAATCGGAATAGTATTGGGAGCAACAAGATTAAATTCTTCGTGTGCCGAAAGCTCGTTCACCAAATGCTCAAAAGCACGCTTACCCATACGGTAGTTGGCGCGATAACTACTGACCTGGTTTTCGTCATTGTCGTTGAGGAATGGGTGTTCCAATCTCCAAAAGTGGTATCGACGCGATTCACTTCTACCATCAGCATTAATTACTGTTCTTGTTCTTTCTACATGTTCGCCCATCATGAAAATGGGGAGATTGTTAATAGAGACTCCATACTGATTGCGGTAGTTGCTGGCAATAAAATCATATTGGAGACGTTCTGCTTGGTAAAGTTTTCTACTGGAATGAAGAGTCGTCATATTTTCTACGAGGCGTTGTCTAGAGGAATTAAGAATATCCATTCTATCTTCTTCGAGAGATTCAGATTCTTCGTTGATTCGAACTATAAGGAGCTGCAACTGAGACACGATAAACGCAATTTGTTGTGGGGTCATCATTCTTAAAAAATAATAAAATAATAATAAAATCGGTTAAACTGAAATTTTGTCAAAAAAAATAAAGGAACAGATATTTTAGTAATCTGCAAAAACTTTATTATTAATCATTCAAATTGGGTCATTTAAAAAGCAAGGTCATGGATTTCAGAAAAAGATTTCTTTTGGAAGTCTGAAGTAACCTTTCACAAAAAAAAAAAAAAAAAAAAAACATTTAATGTCCTTAATCGGGATCTTTAAAAAATAGTTTGATGTGCTTGCGAGGGCCCTTATTTTAGTAAAATGTTTGTATTGATTATAAAACTTTTTCAGAATTTCAATTTAATAAAGATTATCTTTTTACTACTTCATTACTAGTCTACATTACTATATCTACTATAAATCTTCGGACATTATGCTTATTTTTCCCCATATGTCCATAGGTACATTTCTGGCAAATATCGTTGTAAACATCTGTTTGCCGTTGTTCTTGGCAAAGCTAGAAGTGTTATATTTTAATGAAGGTTGTCCCTCACAGTCATCTAGCGTAGATTCAGTAGCTTTTTTGTGAAGCACTCAAACTTCTAAAAAGAATAGCGTGCATACTGAAAAGCAGCTATGAATGAAGCCTTTATGATAAAAATAATAAAAAAGACAACGATTGAAGCTCTTGATAAATATGCACTACATTATGTAGTGTAACTGGCATAAAGATTAAATTACGTGTATAAACTGCATAAACGAAAAGATTTCCTTTAATAAGTTGGATAAGCTATAATTAGAGCGCTATAATTAACAGATGATTTGAGTGGAAAAACATCCGAATAAAAGTGACAAAAATCCCAAAGAATACTAAGTCACAGGAAAATTTTTAATAAGACGTGGAATTGGAAACTTGTTCGGCTATTTTAAACATGAAGGGACAAAATTCTAAATTTGGTTAATATATTATTAATGCTTATTTTACATGATAAGTAAAGGGGAAATTGTTTTGTGAATTCTGGCAGGTTATAATTAAATAACATTATAAACTATCATACGGTCATTAACTACATGATAATGAACTTTATTTGGTTTTACGGTTATCTTGAAAGATGGCAGTATAATTTATAGGTGTGTACCGTATCAAATGTCCTGTAAATGTTGACCTGTTCTAGTAAAGTAAACTATAAATAAAGCTTTTAAACGTGTATTGTCTAATAAGCAAATACGTTATATCACATTAGATAAGAATATATTGCTAAATTAGTAGATATAATGTTAAAGACTAGTTTTAATTTATTTATTTTCGGGAAGGTCTAGGATTAAGACGTATATGTTGAGTTGATGATTCTGCAACAACTGGGCGTACGGTTCCAGAACGAGGTCGACCAACAGGTCTGGGAGAAGGTGTAATCACAGCAGCAGGTAATTCCTCCTCTGTATTAGGACGTGTACGGGATCCAGAAGGACGACCAGGACCGGTACCACTACTTACACGTACCCTCTTATTGGTAGATGGTGGTCTTCCTACTGGACGGCGAGATGAAGATGGGCCACCAGAAACAGAATGGTTACGGGCACCTGATTGAGCTACACTTGCTCTTGTTGTTCGGCGTATTTCACTAGTGCTAACCGAGGATTCAGCAAAGGACGATCGGCCGTTATTGGGGGTGACAGGTTGGTTTTGGTTTAAATCCTGGGGAGACGGACCACCTACAGGATTACCGGAGTCACTAAAGTCAGAGTCCTCATCCGAGCTACTATCGCTAGGGTGACTGGTTGTTTCTTCTTGGCTATCACTACCGGATGATTCTGTTTTGTTATTGGCTTCGCTGGTAGGATTAGCTGCATTTCTGTTACGTCGAATGGTAGCAGCACGTCTTCGTTCCAGTCTTTCGTTGTGACGAGCTTGATCAACCTCAGAAAGTCCATTGAGTCCACGCGTAATTACCACAAGGCTATCTAAATCATCTAGACTACTAGGAAATTCCACCTCCTTTAGCGCTCTGTTGAGGCTGTCGTAGACGTTTTTGTTTTCTCTACGCCAAAGATATTCCAGCAGTTTATCGGCGCAAAACTCTTCGTTTCGGTAGCACGGTGCTATAGACTTCTTGACATCCAGCCACATACCTTCGATCAAATTGGTGTGGATAAGACCTTCCGTATGGTTGCCCTTCACCTGATCCTCCGTGGCAAAGTTCTCCGAATGATTGACAACATGATGTTGGCGGAAGAAGTAATCACCATCCTGGTATGCCTGCGTGTTATCCTGGTAGGTGCCATCTGGGAGTTGAATATCAGCAGGATGCATAAAAGTGTACACTCCCCAACCATCTGATCGGGTGACAGAACCACGTACACAATGTGCCTCGATAATTGGCTTCAAAGTTGCCGTAGTACGATTGGGAACAGTACAATCAAACAATCTACCAGCAGAAAAGATTGGCTTTTTATACCAGACGCCACGGTGTTTTTTCATCTCCTCGCCGACTTTGATGGCCTCAACCATACCGAAAACCCATACACCCTCAACACGATGTCCACGGTGGTGCTTTCGTTTTCCAAATTTTGACTCATCAATTTGGATATGGTCGCACCCTGGAGAAGATCCCAAACGAAAAGGAAGATTGTTTTTCGTAAAGTCACTAAGCATCAAAATGTTGATGTCATTTCCGATTTTACCCAGAGTCGCCATACTGGTTTTATAGTCTTCGAAAACTTCCGTCATTCCGGATTTTTTAACAAACTTGGTTAAAGCGCGGTACGTCAGATCGATTGGGAGCTTTCGGCGGTAAAAAAAAGTATTTTTGGCTGATGACTGCACTCTAGGTTTATGTGTGTCGTTGCTTCCTCCACAATAGTAGTAAAATCTTTGGCGTGACTCTCTCCAACTACGGTACATGTCTTTTTGACAACCACCAACATTACATTTCACATCTTCTGCATGAAAAACGCCGAGATCTTCACCAACGTATCAAATGTTTTAGATATTTTTTAGTAATCGTAAAGCTGACACAGAAAAATTTATTAACTTACTCTTCAGTTTCGGCGGTACGGCCAGACAGGTTATCAATATGAGTAGCTATGGCATTAATTGGCTCTCTGGATCCATAGGTAGCAACAATTTGGCCAGGTCTACGACCACGAATGCTTGCTGAAATTTGCGAATCATCCTCAACATAATTGGGAACAATAATTGCAGAACTCATTACGGAATTGCTGCATGGCGGAAATGATTAAGGTTCAAAGTTGAAAGAATGTTGATTTAAAAAATAAAATTCAGTTGAAAAGTAAAGCCGTATAAAAAATGAATTATTTTCATTAGTAAACGATGCCGAGATCTTAATTATAACAATTCTTACATGAAGAAAAGGAAAAAGTTTTCTAATTTAGAAATGAAAACTTTTAATATCGGCATAAGCCACAAACCATTGATTTTAAGTTATGACTGCTTTGGAATAACTATTAATTTTGGTGGCAAAAAGAAGTCGGTACGAGATTTAAACTCTTGACCGTCTGTTCCATTACTAAACGACTTAACCGTTTAGCTACAACACTACAATTGATTAATCTGAAAAATAGACGTTATTACGTATGTGTTTTAATCTTCAAAATGACTGTAAGAAAACTTTTACAAATTGGACGAGCGTTGGTCCCTCAATTGTTCATTCAAAAACTTAATTCCAGTTTTATTTAATGCACGTTATAGTTGTAAGTCAAATGCACACACTGGTGACCTAATTTGCTATTAACAAAGTTGTTAATGATCAGCAAACGGAATAACCAAAACTTGAAAGCTGATTACTTGCTGAATTTGTAATTTAAAAATTCCAAATTTATTGCATATGAAGCACGTTAAAATTTGACCTAGAATGCATATGGGGATGACCTCATAAACTGTTCCTTAAATGGTTAATCAGCAACAGACCATAGAACCAAAGTTTGGAAGCTGATTACTCCATCAATTTTAAACGCAGAAACGTAAAATAAATTGCATTAAATGCGCGTTAAAATTACACGTCGAATACATCTACAGATGACTATGTAAATTGTTTAGCAGCTTCAAAATAATTTAAAAACCGAATTTTAAAACTTTGACCAGTAATTACTCCGTCAATTTTAATTGCAGACTTTTGAAAGTAGTTTTTTCAGAAGCGCCGGAATTTTGGCAAATTTTTGAGTACCCGGTTGTCTGTATAACTATAACCAATCACTCAGAATTTAGTTCTTGAACTATATTTTATGCCCTCCAAAAGCATCCATCTATCACCAAACTATGAAGTCTGACAACCCATCAGCCTCTAAACCGACTAGGTGCATACTGAGCAAGCCCTACGGTGATGAGCCTTCGAAAACACTCCTAGAAACAGGACAATTTAATGCCATCATGGCTAAACTTACCATTGTGGAATCTCTAGCCAAACGCCTCGAAGCCGCCCTGGACCGCATTGCGGCCCTGGAATCCCAATTGGGACACCGCGTCTCAACCGCCACCTCATCCTCAGCTGAGAGCAAGTATGCTCAGGAACAGCCAGCCCAACCCACCACACCATCCCAACACCCAGTTACCTACGCCTCGATCGCCTCTAGCCCCACCAAGTATTATAAACCAGGACCCAAACCGGTTAAATACTATAAACCTGGACCTCGACCCATCCCCATCCCTCGAGTCCAACGCCTCTTCAGCCCCCCCACCGAACCCAAAGGGTATAAATTTTTATACCTTTCACAAAAAGGCCGGGTACCAACCGGCGAAATCAGACGATCACTCTCAGCCATTGGTATCATTAACAGCCGTATTATTGATGTCCACGCCCCCACCCAAAACACGTGTGGCATCCTCGTCCACCATGACTACGCCCCAGAAGTCGTTGAGAAATTCAAACAACACGGGATTAAAATCCTTGAGGAATTTAACCCCACCGACGCCAACACCATCCGTGATCCTGAACATGCGAACAAAACCATAACTGAAAGAACTGACATAGCCAAAAAATATCCATAAAAACAGATGCATTCGCATCACAAATAAAGCCCAACCCCACATTACAAATTCTTTAGCTAATTTTTTTATTTCTAGTAAAATATTTACACGTGAAGAATGGCAATCTCCACCCCCACCACCATCACCCCCAAAGATGCTCGCCACATCTTTTTCAATTCACAAGATGTCAGCATGACTGATACAACGACACCTGAAGTAGAATCTTCATCTGACTCCGAAGCCGACATGTCCTCATAAACAACACTACCACACCCACCCACACGAACCACCCGCCACAACCCAATACAACACCCATCACCATCACCATCTGGAACGCCAATGGTATACCTCCTCAACTCCTACCATCATCCATCAACCTACTCCCCTCATCCGATATCATCATCCTCACCGAAACATGGCTCCAGCCTTCCCCCCCATCACGAGCCACCTACCAACTCCCAGCATGGACCCAACATCACCTGTATGGCCAACCCGACTCTCACAACTATTATCACCAAGGAATATCAGTACTCGTCCGTAAAACCGCCTTGTACCAACCACAAATATTACCTTTTGAACACCACACACAACACAGACTCACCTTTCGTTTAGATAATTACCTCATCCACTGTTTCTACCTACCCCCCTCCCTCACAGACGAGGAAGCGATCAACATAATCACTAATACACCCTCCCACCCAGACACCCTACACAACATTTACTGTGGTGATTTCAATGCACGAACCACAGCATTCGGAGATACTAGAACAACCACCCGAGGATCACACCTTCTGCAATGGATGAACTCCCATCACATCACATGCCTTAACCAGTTACATGCATACGGTATCCCAACCTATGTACAACACCACCAACACCATACGGCCACAAGTATCATCGACCTATTCCTCACGGATAATCCAACACTCAATAGCCAACCCATCATACACTCCTCCCTATCCCTCCACTCACCACATAAGGCAGTATCTATAGAGCTGTCTTTCACCCGCAATAATAACAAACCATTCCACCATCAACACCCCCGCAAAATGTCGAACCTCAGCCGTCTGCAGGAACCTTCTTTAAAAGAATTATTAAATTACTCACTTCAAAAACTACTAACTCCTCTACAGGATAAACTTACCTGGCTTTTACAATCACCCGAAGCCAACAACCCTGATATTGACCAACTCACCAATCAATTTAATCAGTCCCTCTACCGGGCATTTGATATCACCATCGGCAGACGTAAACCCAAACAGAAAACCCACAACTGGTTTTGGACCGACCACCTCCAACAACTAGTGGATCAACGAGAAAGAGCATACAAAGCCTTACAACAACAACCAGGGACACGCCGCGTCGACCTCCTCAAAAAATACAAACACTACAAAACCAAACTCGCCAGAGCCATTGGACGCCGTAAGGCTGAAACCTGGCGCGAATTTCTAACCACACTCACCCAACAACCACACCCACTCACCATACAACAAATCAAATCGATGCGTAACAAACGCCGAATCACACCAACATATACATCACCTCACGGTCCTCAAGCCGCCACAAACGAAATGGCGCAACAACTCGCCACAGTATTTGATGGATCAATCCGCAACACCAACCTACCACCACTCGACCTACCACATATCAATATGTTCGATCCCATACATCACCCTTCACCCTTTGCACCACCCGTCGTGCTGACCGCACTCAAAAAACTCCCCAACCGGAAAGCCCCAGGGCCAGACCATATCAAAGCCGAAATGCTAAAAACTACTGCCTCCACCATCACACCAATCCTTGTCCTCCTCTTCACCATCTGCTGGCAGTGGTCCACAATACCAAATATCTGGCGTCAAGCCCAAGTAATCCCAATATATAAAAAAGGTAACCCACAGGACCCTGCTAACTACAGACCCATTAGCCTGACATCTCACCTACGGAAATTGATGGAACACTGCCTATCACCCCTCATTGAGCCAAATAGCCCCCCCACGGACATAAGCCAAGGAGGGTTCCGCCACCAACGAAGCGCTCTCGATCGAGTCACCTGCCTTCAACAAATTACACAACACCATAAACACCACATATCCGAACCAGTATTAATATGTCTCGATATTAAATCCGCCTACGATACTGTCGACCGCCAAATCATATGGCAGACCCTCCAAACAACTTGCACACCACCTCTCCTACACCTCCTACGACAATTATTTGACCACGTATCCATCTCAGTCATAATTTCAGGTATAGCCTCCTCACCTTTTCACCCTACCACAGGAGTCCTACAGGGCTCAGTACTCTCACCTGCACTTTACTCCATCTATATTAATCAGCTCCCCACCACCCTCCGCCTGGCGGATCAAGCACTCAACCAAGTCTTACACCACCTACCTCCACCGCTAATCCCCAACACCACACTCAACTCCCTCCTATATGCCGATGACATTATACTCATTGGTACCAGAGACTCCATCCCCACCCTTCTTCAAGTAGCCGAACGCATCTCCTTCGACCTTGGTTTCCGATGGAATCCCACCAAATGTGTTGCTCTCTCACCACCATCCTCACCACCCCGCATCTTTCACCTCTACAACACACCAATTCCTCACCAACCCTCCTTCCGTTACCTGGGCGTCCCAATTTCAAACCTCGGTACCATCAATATCACAGAATTAATCGCCCACAATAAACAAGCTAGCCTAGCCGCACTCTACTCACTCGTCCCCATTGGCTTCAACTCGCATGGCCTTAACCCAGCCCTCCTCACCCGACTCTACAAACAGTTCATTAGACCCACCATGGAATATGGCCTCGCCATTAGCCAAACCACGAAACAACACATCACCCAATTACAACAAATCCAACACCTGGCCTTACGAAAAATGTTAGGAGGCCATCCCACCTCTGAAGTCGCAGTCGCCCAAAAACTGACAGGTCTACCCACAATGCATACACGCAAAAACATCCTTCAAGCCAAATATATCATTCGTCCAAATCTCCTACCACCAGACGCACTCCTCACACTCCTTCTACCTCGATTAAATGCACCGCGTACACGCTGGTCAAAACTTAAATATTGTCGTATTTGGGTACGATTCACTTAAGAATAAATAAGCAAATCGTTTAAATAAATAAAATATGAAATAAAGACAACCTTTAATGTTGCATACCAGCATACACATGTATACTGCTATACAA
>JAEPRD010000328.1:0-15009 GCA_016758985.1 Mucor saturninus | reverse complement strand
TAGCCAATCATGCAATCTTTTTATATAGAAATATGTACTCATAGTAGGAGTCGTTGTGTAGCAGTATACAGGTGTATGCTGTTACTCAACATTAAAGGATGTTTTTATTTCATGTTTTTATTATTTACTCGATTTATTTGTTTATTCTCAAGTAAATCATACCCAAATACGACATAGCTTATATCACAAATGGTATCAGCATGGATAAATCTTTGTTAGCTCTAATATGGCTATAGCCTTGCTAGGTCACCACATAGAATATCATAACTGCCATCTTGGCAAGCCAAAAAAATGGTAGCTGTGAATGTTTTGTCTTCATGAGAGCATAAAAGCTGCCATTTTTTAAAACCAAAAAACAGCAGCTGTGAACCTTTTGTCTTCATTAGACTGCAAAAGCTGCCATTTTTGCACGCCAAAAAAATGGCAGCTGTGAACTTTTTGTTCTTATAGAATGTCATATCTGCCATTTTCGCACGCCGAAAAAATGGCAGTTTTGTGAACTAAATGGCAGTTAGCTGCCACTTTTTCCGCCATAGTGTGAGTAATCAATGCGAAGTAAATAGAGTGTAATAGCATGTATTTGATTTTAAGAGTTATGCAATAATGATTTATAGAAAGGTTATCAAAGAAGAAAGAAAGAATTGATGATAGAGTTATATCTGTATATAAGCTCGATCACAACAAACGCCCGAGAGTGCTGCAAAAGGGGGTGACATTGGTGCGAGTTCTACTTCCGTATTTAGATCGAATGCTTCCAAAAAAAAAAAAGAATTGTAAAAAAAAGCAACAACGACAGGAACCCAATAGTGCCTATAAGGAATATCAACAGCAGTTGTGGTATTTGACAAAATAGTACGGTAAAGTAATGAGATAAAACGTATATTTTTATTTAGGTAAAAATAGACTCAAAGAACTCTGCTGCTATGAAAATAATTGATCCTTTTTATATTGCACAACTCTCCTGAGTTTTAATGATGAGTCAACCTTTCTGGTTTTGGAATAGATCTATACTTTGTTTCCCGCCTTGGGTTAAATGAATACTACTCGTTAGAATTGTTTCCAGTTAACGTTGTCCCATATCAACAGATCGGGAACATGAGTACTCTAATAAATCTTTAGTATTACTAGACACATATTTATCAGATCATGCAACGGTTACTGTAAAAGTTGCATACTTGTTTGTCAAGTGTAATTGATAGTAGAACATTATAGTTGATAATTTATTCATTATCTTTGTATTGAGTAAAATAGGATTCCAAATATAAAATGTCTATCAAGATTTGTATATTTGGTTGTAGAAGATAGGTATCCATTAGTTCATACACTATATCTTTATACTCTTTATCATCAGTATAATTATATTAATATACAAGTAAGTAAACCATTTATAGCAACAGCTGTTCTATTCTCTCATGGGTAGCTAATCCATTGAGAGAACCATTATTGCTAAGTTTCTCTTTCTTATAATTCTTAATTTGATCTAAGTTTCTCTTCTCGATCGATGATATCGTAATTGAGTGGTATAGAATTCTGTATCCAGCTGTCATTCGTATATCGTATTTAGGAAAATCATGCAATCTTGAGTATAGAAGTACGTACTCGTAGTAGGAGAAGTTGTATAGCAGTATACAAGTGTATGCTGGTATGCAACATCAAAGGTCGTTTTAATTTCATAGTTTTATTTATTTAAACGATTTGCTTATTTATTCTTAAGTGAATCGTACCCAAATACGACAATATCGAGATCGGTATACTTGACATCGAAAACCGGAATTTTTTTGGCTGGGATATCAGAATGATCCTTAGGCTTTGTAAGAGCTTTATCAGAGTCATCCAACTTCATGACATTAGCCAAGTGAGAAATGTGGCTGACAGAAGTTTCCTTGAAAGAGTTGTACAACAGGTTGGAACTAACCAGTTGGTTTTTCCAATAAGTGATATAATGTTTCAGGGAACGGACCTTGGCCTCTCTGAGATTGAATTCCTCCATAGTGGTTGTTTCCAAATCCATTATGGAATCTTCTGGATCAAAGAGAGCTGCAAGGCGGGCATTACAATTACCAATCCTCTTCAACACTTGAACAGCATTTTCATCAAATGTGTTATGAACGGTGTTGGAAGAAAAGGGGGAATCGAGTTCAGGAAAGTCAATGAGCATGAGATCATTTTTCCCTGGAAGTCGGTAGTAGCACGGCCGTTGGAACCAGAATAACCAGAAGTACCACTAGGGGCGTTAGAAGAAACAGAGGAACCAGGGTTACCAGCAGTACCAGATGGAGAGTTGGCGTCAACGACAGGAGAAGAGACAAGGGGAGAACCAGACACAGAGTTACCGGATTTGAATCCAGAGATAGGAGCAGGAGGATTCATTTAAAAAAATGTGATAATTTGAGTATAAAAAGGCAGAAATATAAGATAAAAACAAACAAGTAAAGAAATGAGACTCTTTAATCCTTTATTATAAGTTAGAGAGTTTGTCATGATAAAAATAGAGGTCCTTTATATTAAATAATTTCTTCAATTAATTTCTGCGTAGATCGAATAAGCTTTTCAGAGACTGGGTGTCAGGGGCGGGGCGGGGCAGGAGCAGAACAGAATGATTATTTAGGTGAGGACAAAGACAAACAGGAATTATATATATATTAGTATTAATATATATAAAGATAGGAAATGAAAGTAGAAAAGGGTTTATTCAAAGAAGCAGGGAAAAATAGATAAGATCTTGAATACAGAAATAAGAATAAATAAACATGCTGTTATTTATATTAGTTGACAGGTCGGGTAAACAAGGGTTCGGGGATCAGATTTACAGAGACAGATTATTAGTCATATTGAGTTTGGGACATCTTTGGGGTAGCGGGAATAGATACAGATAATTTCGGGGATAGATACAGAGGATAACACGGGCTGATATTATTAAGGTTTTACAAGGGAGTTCAAAGGCAGAGGTACAAAGGAAACGGATGTTAAATGGGTTTCACAAGGACAAGGGATAACGGAGATACATTATTTAGAACAGAGACGTTATACAGGATACAATAGTAATGTTTGACAGTGACATGTGTGATAGAAGATAGAGAACAGGGAACAGGTGAGACAAGGACAATGAGCTAGCTTGGTTTCAATAATGATCTGAGACATTTTGCATGATCGTATGCAACTGAAACCTAGGCGGTTCATGACACTGGGAATTGTTGGTGTTGAGGATGTCATAGATTATAATAAAGGAATCATCACATTACATAATAATGGATGATCAAGTATAAATATTCATGGCTCACGCATTGCCCCACTTGTTATCATCAGAACCATTGTGTTGTAGTTGAAGTATAATACACACATACTTGGGACTTCTTTATTTGAAGTTCCGAGCCTGGTATAAATATCAGGTTTTATCCTATTTTAATAAAGTTAATCTTTTTTTTCTGTCTCGTATTTTATACTTGTGTTAATCGACTATTTCATTTTTTTTTTACGAATTCATTGAAAAATCCAAAGACAGAGTATTAACCAGATTGCAAAAAGGAACTGAACTTTATTAAACATAAAAATGTGGGTTTCTGAGAAATTCGAGAGATAAAGCAACGAATTAAGAATAAAAATAAAGAAATTTGACGAAGTAAAATTATCAAACTGCAAAAATAAACTAATGTCTTTATTATACAATAAATTGGGTTCTTTATATACATATTCAGGGCTGGCTGAATATCAATCATTTAAGTGAAACCTGTCAAATATACAATAGGCGTATTGTCAATTAAAGATCGAGCATCTCATGGTACCTTCGAGAATCTTGTTATTGACGAGCGATCATATCATTGGATTGTATTATCTGGAATAAATGTATGACTATTGTTTTCTATATATTGATGAGTAATCAATGCGTAGTAAAATAGAGTGTAATAGCATGTATTTGATTTTAAGAGTAATGCAATAATGATTTATAGAAAGGTTATCAAAGAAGAAAGAAAGAATTGATGATAGAGTTATATCTGTATATAAGCTCGATCACAACAGTTTCTTTTATACACAATGAACACAACTATTTACAGCAAACGGGAAGGTGGCTACCGTGGGTAGATTATATTGACATGTTGTCCAAACTGTCAATATCCCGCAAGGTACATTCAGGATAATAAAATAACAGTCCATAACTGATATAAATATATTAGTGTTACGTGAATTATGAAATACCATCTGACATATGCCAAAAGGTGAAAGATGATAAATTACTTCAATCGTCGGGGTGCAAGTATTGTCGTATTTCCTCCAATAATATCGTATAGAATGACCTTCAATGTGGTTAAATTATAATATTCGAGTGGTACTCTCATATTACCAGTATAATCTTGTTGCAGATTATATATTGGGAATTATATTATTATTGGTTGATTTTGACTCTCCTTAATCTGTTACTAAAGTATCAGCTAATGAGAATTTTTCACTTAATAATTCGGGCCAATCAATATAAGAAATTATTGATTGACTTAAGACCATGTAATTCTAATTGCCATGTTTCAGAAGATAGAAACAAGCCACTGCTTATTCCTTACCAGATTCAATCTCCCAGATGTTTGATATAAAAAGCGTCCTCGCTTTTGCGATGACTTTCTCTCCATAACTTTAATAAAGGATTAACAGAGACTCATTTCTTTTATTTCTTTTTTATTCCTGTTTTATCTATATTCTATATCTCAAACATCACAAGTATGTTACCATTAATGTGGTGTATAGACTGCTCGAATTCAACATTTATTACGAACTCTGTTACTAAGGATACTTCATTACGCTTGTGGAGAAACTTTGTTTAACACAGAAAAAAATAGATAAAAAACAGATAAATAAGATTAATAGTGCTTGTAGGCCTTTATTTCTTATTATTAGTTTTAAAACCAGGTCCCGTTCTACATTATGGTAGACGGTAGGGTATTTATAGTAATTGGAATCTGTGGTTTAAACGGTTATCTAATTGTTAGTGAAGGTACCATTGGGTGGTATAATACATGTCCGATGGTGCCTTTAAATTTAAGCAGTCATTGCCTTTATGATTGGATTGATTCGTAAACAATGATCTAGTCTTATTGTTCTGTCAGAATTGAGAGGACGATGGTTCTAAGAAATCTTAAGTCAAACTGAGTTCTAAAGTGGCAACTCAGTTTTTATCCTTGATGTTCTTTTCTTTTATGAATTGTATTTGGTATATGAGTCGATCATGTGGGATCGACGATTATTTATTTTATTTTATTATTTTATAAGTGCGATTTTAGCACATGCTCCCCCACCAGCGTTAGCGTAGCGCGCGAAATAAGAAATTATTTATTTATACGTAAGCAACTATAGCTACAGCTTTTTAAGTACTTTTTTTTTTTTTTATACTTCGTCGTAGACATAACGGTTTATGCATGAATGCCTAATTTCAGAAAGGTGACTGAGATATAAAAATGGGGCTTATACTTTTTTTTTTTTTTTTTTGTACGCCTTTTTTCTATACAAGGGGTTTCCTCTTATCAGTTCTTTCTCGTTTTACTTCTCAACACACGTTCACGTAGTTGGCCAGAACTATGCTTGTTTTGCTTTCTTTTGTTTGTATTAGATGGTTTGTTCACAACTTCATTGTCTTTTGACGATGCATTGCTAACCTTCGTTGTCCTGTTTTTCTTGTTAGAATCGTTTAACAATTGAGCTTTACGCGTTTGGTCCAATTTATTTTGTTCGTTTACTTTGACCCAATATTTTCTTATGGTTTCGGGATCCGAGAATGCAGCTGCGTCTAGCCATGAGTTTTCTCGTTCGCCGTATCCAACCCAAGCTACCAAGTATTGTCGATCGTCGACGGGACCGCGATGCGTACGAATTTCTTTCACTTCATACAGCTTATCTTCAATGGCGCTTTCGTCAATGGTTACAACTTTTAATTCAGATGGTACGTAGTCTCGATGTAACATTTCATTCATTTCGTCTTTTAACACATATGTACCAGCTTTGGTTTTAGTTACGACTGTGAATGGTCCCTCATAGAGTGGAAAAAAGTTTACTTGTTGTAGACGGTAAACGTACCATGACCGTTGATCCAACTTCGATGTCAATAAGGTAGTGTTTGTTGTCAAATCGATTTCTCTGTAATTCCATTAACTCATTGGTTCGTTGGTGTATAGCGGGAAAAATGATATCAGCCATGTATTCAGCCTTTTTATCAGTTCATCCACTGTGGTTACCTTTTTAGGAAGAGAAGATTTGGTTGAAGAATCGGTGCGATCCTGCATAGTAGGGAACTGTCGAGCAAACATAAGGGAGAAAAGACTGCTGCCTGTTCTGTTACGTATTTTCAAGTTACAAGATAATTGTGCTGCTGGTAAGATCGTGTCCCATTTGCTTGTATCATTGCCACACATTTTCCTAACCGTATTTACGATATTTTTCACAGCATTTTCTGCGCAACCGTTGGATTGAGGGTAATAAGATGTGGAGAAGCGATGAGATATGCCGAGGGTCTTTGTAATCGACGCCATCAGCCCATTCCGATACTCACGGCCATTGTCTGTTAAAATTGCGGTACTAGGTAAACCATAGTCGCCAAAGATCTGACAGAGGGTGTTTGCAACAGTGTCACTTTGTTTGTTCGGGAGAGCCTTTGCTATGATATAGCGAGTACAGATATCAACGACAATGAGGATGTAGACATTTTGATTAGCCGTCACACTAAAGGGTCCAGCCATATCTGATGCGATGTGTGCAAAAGGTTCAGCTGCGACAATTGATTTTAACGGATGATATCCCTTTTTAGCTACATTGTGTCTTGCACAGTCAATACAACTGCTGACAACTTGCTTCGCTTCAGTAAATATTCCAGTCCAATGTAATCCTTCTTCGTGCAATCTTTGGACGATACTTTCGGTGCCGAAATGTCCCAGATTATGTGCTTCACGTAGTATTTTATGTCTGTTTTCAATCGGTGGTGCGATATAGTCGGTTTTGTTATTTTTGTACTGTGGAGAGTCTATTTTCACGGCCAATACATTAAGGTTAGCGTCTGTGCTCTTAATGCTTCGTTTATAAATAAACTTATCTGTCGATGTGATGTGATCGGTAGACTTAAAGCTTTCAACGGGGTTTCGTTTTCTACGTTCTAATATGATTTTATTCAATAGTTTGATCTTTTTGTCTTCTTCATCAAGTTCATATTGATCATCTAAAGGAGGATATAATCTGCTGAGTAAATCAGGCAAGACGTTGTCTATTCCTTTGATGTAGGTGACTGTGAAGGAAAATTGATTCAAAATATCCATGTATGATTGAATTGTTCTATTAGGAACGTGCGTAGTATAATAAAATGTAATAGCACAATGATCGGTCCAGACTTCGATTTGAGGATGCCCCAGTAATAATGATCGAAATCTTTGGAACCCATAATATATGGCAAATAGTTCACGGCGGTTCACTGACCAGTTTTGAGCAGAAGCAGGTAAAGATGTACTGGCCATAGCAATGATGATGGTTCTATTCTTATCATCACGCTGAGTTAAAATGGCAGATGCAGCACATTGCGAAGCATCAGTTTCAAGATACATTTTATTTTCCATCTTTGGAGTGTGTAACACTGCCTTAGATAACAATATTTGTTTTATGCTTTCTAAACGATCCGTGTGTAATTGTGTCCATTTACTTTTCACATCTTTATCATTTCTTAACTTATCTAACGGAGCTGCAATGTCAGATATCTTTGGTACGTAATTTCTCAAATATGAAAGAGCACCCATGATTTTTCTGACTTGCTGCGCTGATTTAGGAATAGGCCATTCATGAACATTCGATAGTCCACGTTGATCAATCTTTGTGATACCTGGTCCGACTACGAATCCCAGCATGTAGATACTTGTTTTAAAGAATGTGCATTTAGCGTAATTTATTTTGAAATTAGCAGCTGTTAATTTATCGATTGCTCTCTTTACGATACTGGCATGATTCTTAACATCAGAGAAAATACAACAATCATCAACATAAGTTGCTATTTGGGCTTCACCATTAAATATGATATTCATGACCCTGCAAAATTGACTAGTTACAAATTTGAGACCAAAGCAAGTTCCTACCCATTTATATGTTTTGTCATCAAACATAAAAGATAGTACTTCTTGACTGGCTTCATCCACTTTGAAGCTATTGTATGCAGACTTTAAATCAAGCCGACTAAATACAACCCCAGTGGATACCTTGTCAAAAATATCTTGGATATTAGGGACGGCAAAATCTTCTACCAAAGAGTCATCAATATTCATGTTTTGTCTTCTCAGATCAAGACAGACTCTGGTATTGGTAAGATTATTATTTTCATCCTTTTTTCCAATTGCTAATAACGGTGAATTAAATCTATTACTTGGCTTACTTTCTACTACGACCCCTGAACTCAACCATTCGGCTAATTGTTTCTTTATTTCAGGTCGAGCATGGTAAGGTAACGGATACTGTCGGATATAACAGTTTGATGCATTCTTCTTGATCGGTATTCTGACGATACTTTCAGGAA
Source organism: Mucor saturninus (assembly GCA_016758985.1). NCBI lineage: Eukaryota > Fungi > Mucoromycota > Mucoromycetes > Mucorales > Mucoraceae > Mucor > Mucor saturninus. The sequence continues at coordinate 6,485 of JAEPRD010000328.1, read as the reverse complement.
TGTTACAAAACTGGCCCGGTTTAATTTCAGCATTTCGTTTAATAGACGGTTCAATAAAGCTCATCAATTGTTCTCTTTCACTTAAAGTACCATAATCAGCATTTTCAGGATCATATTTGTCTGATGGATCATAGTTAGCATTTTCAAATTGGATATCTTCAGACTCTTCATCATCTGGATATTTATGTGCTACGTTAGTTAAACCGATATTCAATTTAGACAAGATATCTGTTCCTAACAATATGTCGAATTCGCTATCAAGTGGATCCAAGAATTCTACCACTTCGAAACAAAAACTGAAACTTATATCATTAAGGTATCTTGTGGTGACCTAGCAAGGCTATAGCCATATTAGAGCTAACAAAGATTTATCCATGCTGATACCATTTGTGATATAAGCTTAACAATAAATGTCATAGTAAGAACTATCAGGATATTACATCACAAGTCTAATTTAGTACGTCTGAGAAAGACTGAAAATTTAGTTTAATGAAAAGAGTTAAGAAGACTTAACATTTATTAGAACAAGGCTAAATTAGTGAATATGTAATAATCATATACATTTTTGGTTAATCAATGATAACTTCAAGATAGCACTAGAGATATGAACACAGCAGACAGTCTTTTATATAAATACTCGTACATTTTATTTATTAATAAAGAGATCTTATAAACAGTCTCAAAACTACTCCTATAGTCTTTTTATAATTTTTACTTTACCTTAAAACACAACATATCTGACTTTCATTGGTTCAGTTTGACCTATTCTTTTAGCAGAATTTGAGAGAAAATTTAAATTGCCTTTTATATTATTAATTTTTATTGATGGAAAGAGATTATTTAATATGTATTTATTAATACATGTTGTATCACTTCCAGTATCGACTTTGCCTTTCAGTTTTCTATCATTGAGAATGAGAGGAGTAATTAATGATTTGTAAAGGTTAAACTTGTTTTCAGTAGACTTACATTCATAGCTGTCGTTTTCGTCATCGCGGGAAGGTCCGCCACGATCGGGCTTCTTACCCTTTCGATCCTTGTTAATTGAAAGGACGTTCTTATCAGCGAACTTATCCTTGTATTCCTGGCAGCGATGGCCGTGGCTCCATCTACGTCCACAATGGTCGCATGATACAAACGACGAAGAAGAAGAGGAAGTAGCAGGCTTGGGTCTGTTATGACTTCCAAGGAACCGGCGAGAAAAGGAAGAAGAAGAAGAAGACCTTTCATTGGAGCGAGCGGCGTCAGTGGCTGACTTACCAGCGTACTTGCAATGGGCATCATCATGGGAGTAGTTATCACCATGTATCTTGCAATGATACTTGGCATCAGGATTCGAGCGCTTCTTGGGGGAGCGGTCCAGCGTGTCGTTAGACTTACGCTTAGAGTGGGAGTGACCTTCATGACCAGGAGTCTTGTCACTAAAAATACCAAGAGCAGCCTGGTAAACATCTTCGGCAGTCCAAGGTACATCCTTGAGCTTCTTGGAATTCACTACCGTCATGACATTAGCTTGCCAGTTGTTGGGCAAAGCAAGAAAGTAAAGATCCGCCATGATCCTATCCGAAACCTGATATTCAGAGTCCTCCAACATACGGATGAACCTGCTGTCGAAGTCAGAGATGTTCTCATCATGGTACATGGTGAGAGAGATGAGCTCCTTGGTGGCGAGGACCCGCATTTGACGGTTTCCAAACTTCTTTTCAAGGACTTTCTTGGCACTTTCCCAAAAGTCACAAACCAACAAGTCTTTTCTCATCCAAGCTTTCAATTCATCGCAAGAGCGATGGGCAGGTAGCGGCGCCAGTTAGTCTTGACCTCTTGACGGGCCGACATGATCACCTCCTCGAAAGTCTTGAGATAGTCATCGATGTTTTTAAATACCTGTCTACCCTTAAACTGGTCATACGTCTTTCCAACTAATTGGAGACGAGGAAGATCTTCCCTGGACAGAGCCAATCCTTCGTTGGCAGCGGTAGTGGTAGCATACTTGGAAGCTTCAGTACCTCTGAATACAACAGTTGGTACCGGCTCAGCCTTGGATGCAAGGGATTGGATTATCGAGTTGATTCTCTCGATCTCCACAGACAAATCATAGCAGCGGTTTTGCTCACTAGAGGAGCAGTTCACCACAGAAAGAGCCTGGATCATGGCTAATTGTATAGCTTCACGACGGCTGACGAGCTCAGCAATGATGTCTTGAGGGGTCTTGACAACCTCGGCCTCAAGGGGAGGGGCCTGGGTTATCTCAATGTCCTGAGACATTTCTTGTTGATGAGAGGGAGCAACTTGAGCCTGCTCGGTAGGACCTTCGTGGAGCTCACGTTCGATACGGGCGTCTTCCCATTCTTCAGTAGCAGTTTGAGTCATAGGACCAATGAATGCAGCAGGAGTGACATGGAAGGGAGAACCAGCAGGAGAGGAACCAGCAGAAGGAGAAGTAGGAGCAGCCATAGTAGTAGTAGTAAGTTTGAGAGTAAAAGTTTACAAGGGTAATCTTTGTTACAAATCAATTACTTCTGATTTGATAAAAAAAAATATATAAAGTATATAAAAAAAACAATGGTACGATAGGTACGATTATAAGTCCTTGTTACTTTATTTGACTGAAGTTTTAACTATGAAATAATGGGGTCTATTTATACTATTTTGAAAGCTGACTGTTATTAGAATTGCTTGTCCATAAATTTATCTTGACTGTTGAATTCTACATGAATTCAAGGGTACGTTGTCGCCGACAGATTGCTTCAATGATTTCTAATAATATTTTCTATCGGCTCTTCCATTGTATTCAATGTGTCAGAATTCCAAATTTGGATAATTTATATAAATTTGGATTACCGATGTTTTTACTGTATGTGCGTTTAGCACAATCTTAAAAAATGTGGAGAAACTTTGTTTAACACAGAAAAAAATAGATAAAAAACAGATCAATAAGATTAATAGTGCTTGTAGGCTTTTATTTCTTATTATTAGTTTTAAAACCAAGTCCCGTTCTACATTACAGCGGCTCCACCTCCAAAGTTCGTTTTCCAGAGTAATGAATTCGCTTTTGTCGCCGATTAAAATTCGTTTTTTCTTATTTCAAAATTCGCTTTTTTATTGGTCAAAGTTCGTTTTTGTAAAGCTCCAAAGTTCGTTTTTACTTTACTCAAAATTCGCTTTTTTTAATTTTATAAATTTCATTTTATTATACAATAACCTTTTCAAATGAGTTTTTATTACGAAGATGGACAAGGAAGCATTGCTGATGAGCAAGGAAATGAGGCAATGGACTATGAGGAAGAGACTGATCCTTATAACGTTACTTCCTTGTTGACTGCCTCACAATATCGAATTCATCAGGGGCGCTTTCCCGCTAAAGTTACAGAAGAACTTGATGTCCAAATGGAAGAAGTTTCTGAGGAATTATCCAAAGATGTAGCAACCGGTAGAAAATATAATGTATATTCTGACCAACAGAAAGCAGTTTTCTACTATTTTAATAGAGTGAAGCTCTGGAATGCTGCTGCTTCAGGTCGAAAGGCTCAAGTTGAAATTCGTACTGCTCAAAAATGGGCAAAGCGTCTTAAAGAAGACCCAGAATGGAACATCTACGAAAAACAGACGAATATGTCAAACAGAAAACCACCGCAACTCCAAAACGAACATAAACAGCACTTGGTTCAATTTTTCGACAAGTTTCCTCAAGCTACCAGGCGAGATGCAGTAGATAGTTTAACAGAAGAGTTCCAGAATTTCAATTTAAAAGAAACTTCTGTAGGAAACTTCATTCTTTATGAGTGTAATTTAACCTTTAAAAGAGCTACTTTGCACCCTGTGGCTAGAAATAGCGCTGAGAACCTTGATAAACGTTATCATTGGGCTAAAAAATGGGTAGAGAACACGGATATGAATTATCTTAAAAATTGTGTTTTCGTTGATGAAGCTGGTTTTAATATCAACATGAGAAGCCCTAATGCTCGTTCAGTCAAGGGTACACCAGCAATAATAGAAACACCAACTACTCGTGCCATTACGCATACTATTTTAGGGGCTATCACAGCTCATGATGTTATTTCAATTCAAATCAGAGAACCACTTAAGCCAAAAAGAGTTAAAGTGGATGGAAGTCAAAAAAGAAAGAAGCCTGTGGCAAAACCTTTACGAAAAGGTACTGTTACAGGACACTATGCAAGATTCATATCAAAGACACTCGATGAGATGGATAAATTTCCTGAAATGAAAAACTTCTACATCGTCATGGACAACGCACCAATTCATACCTCAGATAGCATTAAAAATTTAATCGAGGCCAGAGGTTATAGAGCTATATATCTTCCTCCATATTCCCCAGAGCTTAATCCTATTGAAAACTTTTGGTCTATTGTCAAAAATTCAGTCAAGCGAAGTGCTTTTAAAGAAACAGAAGATTTGAAGACTAGAATTGCCGAAGCTAGTGAATGTGTCAGTAGAAAGACCCTTCATAACATTGCTTATCATTCTGTTAATAACTTTGAAAAATGTTTCAACAAAGAGCCACTTTAATAAACGCTATTGCTTTAATAATATTTTAAAAACGAATTTTATTAAAATTTAAAACGAACTATGAGGGTGTAAAAGCGAATTTTGAGCGAATTTTGAAATAAAAAAAAATAACGAATTTTAATCGGCGACAAAAGCGAATTCAGCGAATTCAGTACTCTGGAGTTACTTCTCTTTTGCCTATTTATCCCAAACAAAAAATTCTTTCAATTTATACAGATAATATGACTAAAGATTATAAAGAAGGTTGGTCAGATTAAAAGAAAATAGAATTTTCGCTGAACTAACAACAAATATATATATACATATATATAGCTATAGCCAGATACATACTATACACGCGCCGAATGTCAATTACCCCTCAACTATCTGCATTCATAAGTATGAATGAAGGACTTGTTATCAGTGACATCATCACACACAAACGAACTTCAGTGGAAGGAATTAAAAGGATGTGGATACGACGATTTACTTCAGAAGTCAAAGACGATGCACTTATCGTAGATTCCGTAGAAGTAAACTGGATTGACTTACTAGCTGAAGGAGTAAAAAAAGCAAAAGAAAATATGATACAATCCCTTAAAGGCAAAAGAATCTTTGCACTTTTAGAAGGTTATGAAAAAGAAAACGATTCTATTGCAAAATCAGTGGCTGGGCCACAAGCCGAGGGCAGTACTAATAAGGTATACAATTAAAAATAGTAATTATTTATAATAATTAATTCATGCCTCGATTTAGAAAAAAAAAGGAAAAGAGACAGCTCACTATGTCCAAGAAGCAACGGAATCTGATACTATACAACCAAAACATTTCGGGTCTAATGTACAACCCATAGACAGTTCTAGTGTAGATACCACAGCCAAATCTAGTGTACAGTCTAATGATGTTTCAGCCCAAAGTACCCCTTTTTTACAGATCATTTACAGTGACAACGACGTCGATAGTTCTTATAAAGAAAAGGAGTCGGAAACAATGACCAATGTATCGTCTGCTTGGTGTATTGTAGGTTACGTTTGGTCGATGACACTCAGTGAATTAAATATTATCTCCGAAGGAAAGAAAGAAATGGTTACTAGCAATTCAAATGTAAAGTCGATATATGATAATACTCACAATCTTGCCTTTGAAAAGCTTTTAAAACCATCAGATATTGACAAAAGACTTTTTCTATCTGCTTTATTTGAAACATCACATCCAAACAATCCAGCCAATCGTCAGTATATAGTGCCCCTTAAAAAGTTACCAAAGAACATTATTCAATGTGTAAGAGCTATGGAGCAAGCAATGGAGAACAGAACCGTGATTAATGTACAGGGCATCCCACTCAACACCGTTAATGAAGTAGCTCTACACCATATTCTGGTTGGGATATATCTGAATCATTCCAAGCCTACTAAATGCCCATCAAGTGAAATTGATTTAATAGTTAAGTCTGTAAGTGAGTTACTTTGTTCTTTGTGGTCACCACATAATGATGTAACGGTTTCATGGTAAGTTGAACACAAATTAATACGGTTAGGTTTACATAGATGTATATTAACGGTATCATTTATATATCTAGGGACTTTTCCACCTGGATTAACAAACAAAAAATGCCCGATTCAATTTCTACGCGGCCAGACCTTGTTTTTTGTTCTGACCTTTGTGAAGTGGGTAACGGAGAGATTAAGCCCGTTGGGACGTCAAAATCATGTGTTGATGTTGCTCGTGCGAGGGTATTAGAGACATGTAAGAGACAGCTGCACGTAAGATTGAAGGCTGCATCATTACCAATAGAAGCTACAACTTTTGGTGTGCTTGTTTACGGTAAAAAAAGCTAGATTTGTTCTCCAGAGTTTTATTTAGGAAATATACTAATATTCTTTATTATCATTTAGGTCTGTGCTATGAAACATTTGTTGTTTCATTTAGTGACGGATATTATCCATATGAGCGTGTCTCTGTTGGATTGTTGCCCACCT
>JAEPRD010000327.1:0-15148 GCA_016758985.1 Mucor saturninus | reverse complement strand
TGTTATGACAAATATACAACTCCAAATTCAGCAAAAAAATTCTACCAGCTCACACTTGCCGTTTGTCATACCATCTCTACCTAATATTTGTAATAATCAAAATGTGCTAACTGCTCCTACCATGCCTTTTCAACTCCCTGCCACGGAAATTCCGTTACCTGAGAAAAATACGCCTGCAATCTATCCCTCATCTATCAGTTCCAATGTTACCAATTATTACTATAGAATATCTCCTCAACACACAACAGTGTCATTTATATATAACAATAACAATCTGCCTCAAATCTAAAGTAGAACAGCCGATTACAATAGGCCTAATGCAGTTGCCCAAACATACCATCCTTACTCAAAAGAACCCCCAAATTTAAAGAAATCCTGTAAGGGATGCGGTGTTGTTCTTTGCAACGGAAAAATGAAAAGATCCAACTGCAAAAACCCTATTTGCCTGAATTGCAAGCGTAAAGACCACCAAGGCTATATTTTCTCGCCCGATCCGTCCATTTGGACGGATTTATAGTAAGTGTTTACCCATTTACTCGTTTGGATGGATTTATAGTAAGCGTTCACCCATTTACCCAAAAAAAAAATTGGATTAAATGCATAATTAGGGTGGTGTATATTTTAATATTAGCTCTCCCTTTCAGCCTTCAGCCAAATAAAAAACTTTCGTTTATACATATTGAATCATTAGATGCGTCATTCGTTGGAAAAAATTGGTTTGCAATTTTAAAAGTTGATTATATATTTTATTGAAAAGAATGAAAGTAAGATTTATTTATATCTTGATACTTGAGGACAAATTGCTAATTAGAAGGATTTCTAATTAAATGTGCTAAAAAGTAAACGGTACATGGCATAACATGCAAGCATTGATGATTATGTATATCAAGCAACCTATAATCTAAAAACAAGGGGAGTAACCAAAATTTTCTAAATGAATATTAGGTTAGTTTATGATGGGAAGACTCAAAATTGATACGTACTAATTTCTTTTGTCAAAAAAAACTAATTTATTGATGTTAAAAGATAAGATAAAAAATAAAAAGAAAGAAGAAAAAAGAAAAAAGGAAAAAGGAAAAAGGAAAAAGGAAAAGGAAGAAGAAAAGACTCCATTTATATTTATTTTTTAGTGGTTGGTGTTACGATAGAGGGATGACTGGAGGCAGGCAAATTTTTTTGTATACGCGGCTTCTTGACAACAGGACTCTTAGACGGATGATCGTCAGCTTCAGGTAAATGAAATGGATGAGGTAATATTTTAGGTTTGTATCTCAATTTTTATTTTCTCAATGAGGGTAAGTATTCGCCAATAGACAAATACTCGTCTGCTTCAGGTAAATTAAATGGATGAGGTAATTTTTAGAGTTCGGATCTGAATTTTATTTACTCAATATGGGTAAGTATTCGCCCATAGACGAATGTTCATCCGCTGCAGCAAATTGGGACGGATAAAGTATTTTTTATTTACTCAATGTGAGTAAGTATTCGCCCATAGACGAATGCTCGTCGGCTACAGGTAAATGGAGCGGATGAAGTAATTTTTATTTACCCAGTGTGAGTAAGTACTCGCCCATAGACGGATACTTGTCTCCTGCAGGTAAATGGAACGGATAAAGTAAATTATATTTACCCAATGTGAGTAAGTATTCGCCCATAGACGAATACTCGTCCGCTGCAGGTAAATGGAACGGATAACGACGCTTAAATTTTTGTGCAATCTTTATATTTTACTTAAAATGAACGGACAGTTACCCCTGGACGGATATTTACCCTTTTTGAGTAAATGAGGTAATTTTATTTTTTGTGTGCCATATTTTATTTACCGAAAATGAACGGATACTCGTTCACGGGCGGCTATCCGCCCAGATTTGAACGGATGTTTACCCCCAGACGGCTATTCGCCCATTCGTCCGCTTTTACTTGGTTTAAGTAAGTTTTTTTAGCCTAGGTGGACTGCGAAGGTGTTTGGGATAGAAAAAAATGTCAAAGTCCAGCTTCAATCAATTAGAATTTTTTACGTTATCCTTCTTTTTTTATTATTATTATCACTATTACTCTATCTTTTAAATTCAACAAATAAGTTTAATAAAATACATTTTATTAACACAATTTTTTAACACAAACTGCTATCTAGAGCGCTTGAGAGGGCTTTTATATCTCAAAATTTCTGAAAAAGTTTGGCTATCGTTAAACTTTTCAGAATTTCCTTTTTTGTAAACTCATTTTTTGTTCCCCCCAGACATGTCACCCGAGCCACAATAACATCGAATTTTCTTCGGGGCCAAAATTTTCGAAATATCCCAATAAAGGATTAAAATCCAGCGACCCCAGAATCCTTCTATCAGATGAAAAATCAGCCAAATTGGGCTACTGAACTCACAAATGTTATTGTTTTTTTTTGTTTTTTGATAAAAGGTTTTTTGATAAAAGGGTTTTTTTGTGATCCTCTTCATTTTTCTTCACCAATTTTTTAATATCCAATTTATCTAAAAAAAATGCCATTCCATAACTTCGTCAATGGCTACAACCCAACCACTCCTGATGTAAGAGGAAGACCTACAGTAAACGTACCTGCTCCTGCTCCTGCTCCTTCACCTGAGCCTTCTGTTAGTCCTTCTGCTGTACGATCTGGATCTACAAACGAACCCTCTGTTAAAACCACTTCTTCTCCAGCCACTGGATCCATTCCTGCAACTGGATCAATGCCATCCGCTTCTGCACCTAGTTCAACCGGTTCTTCTGAGCCATCATCTTCTGCTCCTTCTGCTGAGCATAACCCTGTTGATGAGCCTTCTCCTCAGTTCAACACCAACCTCAATTGGGATTCAGCGAGCACCCACGTTTTGATGGAGTTGTTCCCTGACTACATTGTAAAAATTGGTGTTACTCGCTCACCTCAAGCAAAGTAAAATCTTACCAAAGCAACAGAGGATGGTTTCAATGCCAATGGCGCCATCAACGGTAGAAGGGACATTGCAGCCATGAAGACCAGGTAGAGTAGCCTTTTCAGTACCTTTAGAACCAGAAGAAATGCTGCCAACGCTACTGGAAGTGCTCCTCTTCCCCATTGGGAATTTCATGATTTGATGGAACAGGCAACATCGAGAATGTCAACGATGGACCCACCTGTTTCGTATAGTTTGCATTCAAGAGAAACTGTGGATAGCCGTGGTAATTTTTCTGCTGGAGGACGAGGTTGTGCTGGTGTTGATGATGGTAATGATGATGATCAAGAAGAAGGTAGAAGACCCACCCAGCGTCCTCGGTATGTCAATGCCGCGACATGGTTCATGGCTGCTCATTTGGAGGCTTTGGAAGACCAAAACCGAGAGGAAAGAGCACGCGACCGTGATATAACGAGCGTAGGGCCATTGATGTGGCGCATACGGACCGTGTGTATGCCCATACCATTGATCATAATGTCTTTGACCAGGATATCTTGCGTGAGACGATTGTTTTGAGATGTCAAAATTCGGCATGGCAAAGAGATGCAAGTTTGGCCATAAACCGAATGGTGGATTTGTTTGCTTCTTCTCTCTTTCGTTCCGCTCTTTCGTCCGCTTCCGCTCATTCGCCTACTCCCGCTGCTTTGCCCACGTCTGCTATTTCTCCCATGTCTTCTCCTTCTCCCCCTCTTTCTCCTAACAATTCCCCTCCTTTCACTGATCCTTCAGTTAATGACAATTAAGTTTTTTTTTATAAGTTTTTTTTTTTTATAAATTTTTTTCTACTTATCCAGTAAAGCTTCTAACACCTTCAGTTCTATGTGTCATCAATTCATTAAATACATTCACTCTTCTAGTTTTTCCATTTATATCATGAGATGATTCATTTTCTACATTGGCAGCACTACGACCTTCCATCGGACTATCGTCTGTGAATCCAGGGTCTCGAAGTTCAATGCAAAAGTTGTGCAGTATACAGGACGCCTTAATAATTTTGTTTACATTCATTTAATCGTACACATAAATATACTTGCTGGCAAATTTCTAACGAGCAACCAAGACACCAAATGCTTTTTCAATCGCCATTCTTGTCGCAGAATGAACGAAATTAATCGTACGTTTTCTTGAATCCGGTATGCATTGACTTTCAGGAAATGGGGTGATCAGATTGGGTCCCAAAGGGTACGCAGAGTCACCGATGATAAACGTATTCTCGGAAAAGAACGTTTCAGGACTCTCAAGAATACCGTAATTTATATCACTGGATCTGAAAGCAGCAGCATTGTGAGTTCTACGTAAGAATTAGTAATATATTTAGTTTTGATTCTAAATCCGTTAATCCATAGTCAAAGTACCTGAGTCGCCTACTGAGATATATGTGAATCTGAGGCCAGAGTCGCAAACAGCCGTTAACTTGATAGAGTAGTCATTCTTACGGTCAAGAAACATAGCACCAAATTCGTCTGGAGAAGGCTTGTGGATCATAAAGTTCTTTCCATCTACAACACCCATAGCACTGTTTAGTCTCTGTCCCTTATCACTCCCAAAACCGTGAGCTACAGCTCTAGGCGCTTCAGGATCAGTGGGCCAAGCCAATAAGTATCCAAGTCTTCTCTTAATTGCCTTAAGTGTTCTTATAGTGAAGTTATTATAACTACCATAGGAAGCACCTAAAAGCATATACGCTTAACGGTATCCGACATGGTAATTATCCAAGCGAAATAAGGCCGTTGCGACCTGAATGTAGACAGGAATAGCATTGGGAGCAGCAAAATTAGACTCTTCGTGGTTGGACAATTCATTGACCAAATTCTCAATAGCGTCTTTGCCCATTCGGTAAGTTTCACGATAACTGTTTACTTGATTATCGTCATCGTCATTGAGGAAGGGGTGTTCCAAACTCCAAAAGTGATATCTATGAGTTTCTCTTCTACCGTACGCACCGACTACTGTTCTCGATTAAAGTCATTCAACGTCAGAGTGATATTATCCGAAGATGGAACAGGTTTTTTTTTCTAGAAAAAGAGATTCTACACGTATAACCATCAGTATAGAAGCTGTTCAAAAATATTCCGCCTTTCTTATGCAATGATTGTAATTCAGCCAGACTACTCATGTTAGAAATAAAGAAGTTGCGTATTGTTTACTTTTTATTTTCAATTTTCCAAAATCAAAGCATTCAAAAAAAGATGTCTGTGTAAAAGAACAGGTGCCTCCTCTTGTAATTGGCGATTCTCCTTCCAAAAATCCCAGGTAGATTTTGATTATTAATTTTGATAAGTCGCCATTTTAAGCTTGTATTGGAAAATTAACTAAATAGCCCCGGTGGATTGGAATTGTTTCTCTTTATCTTATGCGTATTTGAGCTTTTATTCTAAAATGATAATTTCTTTATTTTAGGACTCTTCCGTGACTGATTTGAGCCTTCGCTATGTTGCAATAAATTGAACTATTGTGGTAGAGTCAATGGTACTTGTATCACTGCTATTGCTTGCTGGTTCGCATCAATTATCGATTCGTATTTTGACAATATATGTCTAAAAACTGGCATTATATCGAAAGGGGTTTTTGTCAATGTCGCTTTCGTGATGGGAGCTGGTGGTAAACAAGTTTTGATTTTTACAATCGGCGGGTTTAGAAATGTTTAAATTTTGTCTTGCGTTTCTTTATCCACAGAGCATCCAATCTTTTCTGGCAAAGTTGATAGTTGCATGTTAAACAAGATCTTTAATATATGACCGTTTACAATATATTTGAAATAAGGGATTCTCAAGTCCTATGTATTGTTAATACCAACCTTTGCAGACATATATTAAAAAAAAAGCATTTACCTAAAATTTAGTACGGATCATGTATTTAAAAGTTGTTGTGGCAAGTTGCAACATTTTTACGCGCAGAGGCTAGTACTTAACCATAGTTGGTAAGACCATTCTTTTTGACAAGCGCGGTTACACTTTCAAGACCGCTGAGTTCCGTCCGTATTTCTTCAAGATGAGTAGTATGCGAAATATACTTTTGTTTAAAGCTACCAATTGATATATTCCTATCAATAAGTTGACATAAAGAACACAAAAGTTCTGCTGGAAAACCCCTTTCGGCAAGTCAGCTTGGTATTTGAAAATATAATAGTTTACAAAAAACTGTGGCCTGCACATCACATTTCTAAGAAACATTGACAAACTATTGATTTTTTCAAGAGTGTTGTTCAACTCATGATCAGATGTGAGGGAAAATGATCGAAGTGGTATAGATACTGCGCATTTTTAATAATTTAGGCCAATATTGTTTTCAATTGTTTCTTGTAGAATGAATTTATGATGGTTGTGTGGTGACCTAGCAAGGCTATAGCCATATTAGAGCTAACAAAGATTTATCCATGCTGATACCATTTGTAATATAAGCTTAACAATAAATGTCATAGTAAGAACTATAAGGATATTACATCACAAGTCTAATTTAGTACGTCTGAGAAAGACTGAAAATTTAGTTTAATGCAAAGAGTTAAGAAGACTTAACATTTATTAGAACAAGACTAAATTAGTGACTATGTAATAATCATATACATTTTTGGTTAATCAATGATAACTTCAAGATAGTACTAGAGATATAAACACAGCAGACAGTCTTTTATATAAATACTCGTACATTTCATTTATTAATAAAGACATCTTATAAACAGTCTCAAACTACTCCTATAGTCTTTTTATAATTTTTACTTTACCTTAAAACACAACAGGTTGCATTGCTTTCTTCTAGCAGACGATTACCCGCTTTTACCACTTTAAAATTTGCAGGATATAGCTGCTGCTATAATGTTTGAATTGCGTGCCCGTTTTGCTGCGCTTTTGTTACGTTTTTCTTCTAATGTATCCGTTCGTTTCATATTTTTTAAAGACTTAAGTTCTCCTATTTTATTATTTATACATATTTTGTAGATATTACCTTTTTTTTCTTTAGCTTGGCCTCTAAAAGTATTGTGTACTAATGTCGCTTCTTTTTCTTGCTGCTGTAGTTTTTCCTATTAATGTTGCCTTTTTAGTGTTATGAAGTCTTCAGAAATTGGAATATATGTCGAAAAAGCGGTATTCACTAATTAATTGAGAAATTCGAGAGATAAAGCAACGAATTAAGAATAAAAATAAAGAAATTTGACGAAGTAAAATTATCAAACTGCAAAAATAAACTAATGTCTTTATTATACAATAAATTGGGTTCTTTATATACATATTCAGGGCTGGCTGAATATCAATCATTTAAGTGAAACCTGTCAAATATACAATAGGCGTATTGTCAATTAAAGATCGAGCATCTCATGGTACCTTCGAGAATATTGTTATTGACGAGCGATCATATCATTGGATTGTATTATCTGGAATAAATGTATGACTATTGTTTTCTATATATTGATGAGTAATCAATGCGTAGTAAAATAGAGTGTAATAGCATGTATTTGATTTTAAGAGTAATGCAATAATGATTTATAGAAAGGTTATCAAAGAAGAAAGAAAGAATTGATGATAGAGTTATATCTGTATATAAGCTCGATCACAACATTAATATTAAATAAAGTCTTACAAAGTCGATGAGGCACAAATAAAGGATATTTATTAATTTGATGAAAAGTGAAGAAAGATCTTAATTGACCGGGATAGCTTCTTTGTAATTATTGCGGATTCTTAATATAGTGACTGTACGATCTCGAGATGGACATCATCAGTACAATTATGATTGTACTGAGATTCAATCTCATATGAATATCTGTTTAAGAGAGAAGAGTATACATATCAAGTGTTTATATCTTCTCAAATACGACAATACACATAAAGGATACTATATATGGAAAGAAATGAACAGATTATCACGTGATTGTTGTCGCATTGATATATGCTGTGGATTTACAGCATTGTTTGTTGTAATTAAGATTTAGAAAATGGAATAAAATGATATAAAAAAAAAGAAAAACAGCGAGTCAAAACTGGGATCTACTTTATTCCGAAAAACGAAATGAAAATACTAAGCATCTGCTACGATTATTGATATTATTTTTTGTTTACGAATCCTATGATCATTATTAAATATACAACATAGTATCTAGACACAATATCCTTTATATGTGCCACGAAACATCGAATTGCTGTTACCCGCGGCTATCCAACAAAAAATCCTCTGATTGAAGACTCTGATTATGCGCTATAATAATTAAAAAGATACGCAAAATATGATTTCATGTTCCCATGTTTAAAAAACCTGCCCATAATATACCCAATATTGACAATCAACTCTTTCCTACTCCATTTTTTCGCTTGACAAGCTGTTTTGAATTGAATTTATTGTATAGTAAACCGTCGTCCCCATACGTCCTTTCAAGCCAAAAAGTTGCTCAAAATTATTGAAAATATCATATTAAATTATTAAATTTTAATTTTAAGACTTTTTTCAAAACACCTAAAATTGGCCAAAACACAAAGGGTATACCTCGAGGAAAATCACAAATTTAACAAATCAACCTTTTGAACACCCTTCCTGTAGATTTAATGAAAAGTGTTTATATGTAACTATAGCCCAAATTTAGAGCTCTTTACACTAGTTGTATTTTTAAAGCAGTTTTGTTAGTAAAAAAATTATATTCCGCCCATAATTAAAAAACAAGTTTTTGTTAGACAAAGTTTTTTTGCCGTTGAATCTTTTTTAAAAATAGTTCAAAAAATTCGCCTACGTTTTCTACGCATTTTGGCTATATGGTTGTCTAAGTAAAAGTTTAATATCCAGGGACTTTCATTAGACAAGAAGATTTTAAAATGTCATATTTGATCAAATCCTTTCGGGAAAACCTGTTCTGTTTTCGTGAATTGTAGCCCTCACAAAAGTCAGAGAGCAAAAACAAACCAATGGTCTTAAAGCTGCGGTTTGCGCGCACATTTCAACCAAACAGAAAAAATTTCGTTAAAACAATATAGACCATGGTCAAAACAGCCTCAAGCCTACGCTTAAGCTTATAAAAGTAGTGCATATAGGCTGTACGCTCAGCCTAATACACTGTGCAAACTATCAATCAGTGGGAAGTGTCACGTGAATATCTTTTTATAGCAACATAAAAATCGTGTTGGAGTGAGGGGGGCTAAGAACGGGAGCATGCTGCAGCATCTCTTTGATCTTATCAAACGCTGTTTGATGTTCATCAGTCCAAAGACCTTTAAGTGAACCAGCCGTTCGAAGTGCATCCAATGGTTGTGTGATCTGGGAAAAGTTTGGTAACTGATCATGGAAGTAGTATACTAATCCAAGAAAGGATTGAACTTGCTTACCATTTTGCAAAGGGCCCCAAGACATAGCATTGGAGATATTACGTTTATCCAAATGACGGCCTTGTGCACTAACTGAGAAACCTAACAAATGTACAGACTTCTGAGCATAGTGACCTTTCTGATGATGCAAAATTAAGTTAACTTTGGTGAGTCGCGTAATTGCATCAGAGACGTGTTTCTTGTGACTAGCTAGGTCGGCAGAGAACACTACAACGTCATCAATAAATGATATAACGTTGTCAGCGTCATGAAAAATAATATGCATGACCCGCTGAAAAATAGAACTAATGGTTTTGAGACCAAAAGGGCACCCGACGAACTAGTACTGCTTACCTTCCACAGTAAAGGCAGTCTTCTATTTGTGCTCCTCAAAGACTTTAAACCGATGGAAAGCGGCTTTCAAATCGAGGGTGGTGAAAACTTTAGCGCCTGACATTTTTTGGAAAATCTTTTGAATGTTCGGAAAAGGGTATCGACAGTCCTCTAATAAAAGATTCAAGTGACGAGTATACAAACAAGGGCGTTTCTCAGAAAAAGTTACACCATCAGCACCTTTTTTGGGGGCAAAAGTGATGGGACTATTCCAAACAGTGTTAACTGGAGCAACCTCTATGACTTCATCACGAAGCCAAGATTTAACTTGCTCTCTTAAGACTGGTAGTAAAATTACAGGTATAGGGTATTGAGATCTGTATGCGATTTTGCCTGGTGGCGTATCTAAACGAATAACATATTCAGGGACTGTACACAATGAGGTAATGGGGATTCGTGCATTCGCTTTTAACAAAGGCTGAATGGCTGCCATAAACGACTCATGTTCCGCTTTCGTGCCGAAAGGGCTATTGTTAGGTTGGTCGATCTCATTCAAGATTGGATCCGGATTAGTGGGTATATTCGTTCCTGACCAGGACGTGGCTAAGCCAGATAAATATATACCAACCTTATTCATAAGATCAGAGCCAATAAAAACATTTATGTGATCATAAGACAGTTCAAACACATCAAACGAATGGGTGATGGTTATCTCGTTATGTACTAAAGTCAAAGGGCTAGTTATACCAAGTCCGGTGACAGTGGTACCTCTCGCAGCTAATTTATAAATTTTCTTATCTGGTAAAAAAGATATTTTATTTTTTAAAAGGAAAGAAGGGCTGACAATTGATGTCGTCGCACCCGAGTCAACAAGAGCCATGATCTTGTGGCCTCCTAAAGTAACAGGAACAAAACAAATTAAAGAATTAGTCTTCTGATATAAATCTTCAGCAGCTTTCTGAGATTTGCTACTACCCATATTGTATACTGCGTTAATAGCATTGACAATACTTGAATTGGTTTCACAAAAGTCATTCAACTCTGGGTACATGTTATTTGAGCACTTACAAGGACCTGCATGAATTGGAATCATGTTATCTCGAAGCGCCTCAGTAACGCCACTTTCGGCCGCAGCATGAGAGTTTCCCAAGTTACTGGTGGGTGTACACCCAACATGTGCATCCGTGTACTGACCACCATCATGGGGGCAGAACTGGGGGGGGGAGGGAATACCATAAACTCATCAAATTCTGAGTCTTCCAAGAGAGGTGATTCTTGGTTTTCACCTTCCAAACCAGACGGTGCTTCTTTCATCACCGTATCTTCATCCACGGCATCCGCAACATTCTCCGCGTTCACAACATCCTCGGATATGACCGGAGGGGGAGAAGAAGCAACAATATCCAACACGTCAACAAAGTCCACTACGTCAACAACATCCTCGGATAGGACCGGAGGAAGAGAAGGAGCAACAACACTACCAATAGCGGCAACACCGGCAAAAGTGAAACCTTCGGCTTTCTTAGCAGCTCTAGCCTCTCTACGACGAGACTTACGAGCGTTCTTATTTGCCTCAACTGGCTAGCTTTAGCAGCAGCCTTTGCTCGGCGCTCCAAAATGCGTGCTGTGTTACGAGCTAAGTTTCTCGCAGATCGTACTTGCTGTGCTGGTGAGAGCTGTGCAGGTTGTTCTACAGAAGATGGTACCTCAGATATAATTGCTGCTACACGATAATTTCTCCAAGCATCATTGGCTCCTTAATTACCATTGTGATTGGTATTCATGGAAGAGGTAGGTCCAAGTCTGCGAACACCTTGATTACCTCTGCTGCCAGAAAACTGACGTACATTCTGATTGTTACCAGATGTAGTCGAACCCCCATGACTCACAGGACCGTTGTAACGTCTCTTCTTATTTACATCAATAGATGCGGCAGAAGAAGGATTGACATCACGACGCTTGTTATTCCCCAACTGGTCCTTGGAACTGCCCATGGCAACATAGCGACACTTATTTTTGGCGTACTTAACCTCAAGCGTAAAGCAATTGTGGTGTTCCTCAAAATATTGTAACACATTGTTAGGGATGATGTTTTTTAAAGACACCCTATCATCCAACAAAGGATCATCAGCTCCACACTGAGTCACTCGAACTGAAAGACCATAAATATAGTCTAGGGAACTACGATCCTCTTCAGAAGCTCCGGCAAGCAATGGGCGAACCCGATCCTGGAGACCAACCGTCAGTGCATTCAAAAAGAATGTTACCACTTCAGGTCCTTCATCCTAGTTTGCTTCCATTCTTACTCGATCGAAACGAGCTCGAAAAACGCGAAGACACTCAACTGGCAACATGCGAATACAACACAACTCAGTTAAGGCACGAGTAAACTTATCAACTAATTTTACATCATACGTCTCCAAGAAAATTTCCTTAAAGGTGGTCCAAGTTACCTCGGGTCCTTCAAGTTTCTTTCCTCTTCTCCATTTGTCCACATCGGGTGAGGTACAAAGAGTCAACAATCTCTACCAATCTGTTTCCAACAATGATTTGCAGTTCCAAACACAGAAAACGTTCTCAAAGTGGTTCAACGCGTCGGTGGGACTGGTAGCGGCCGGTTTGTTCGTCATGAGTACTTCTTCAGGACATCCTAACCATTCAATCTTGGGCAAATGCTCGCCTCCAGGGACCGTAAATACACCCTTGGATGATGTAGAAGATGAAACTCTAGCTCTGAGCTCATCAAATTGTAACAGCCCCGCCTTGTAATCGGCCTCCTTCTTAACACGGATGTCAAAGAGAAGTTGCCACTTCACTTTTACTACCGAAATCGTCTCGTTGCAAACACGAAATTTCTCCCTCTCCTCAGGGTTCTCCTCATCTAAGTTGAACAACTCCAAGGCGAGACGGTCTAATCTCTCCTCGATTACGGCCTCCTTAGCACCAAACATCCTTATGTCTTGGCGTTTAGTCTCAAGTTTTGTTTCCAAAGCAAGAATCTCATCAGAAATCGAAATGGACCAGGGTGGTGTTCTGGGTAGTAAGTTACTACTACCACTCGTAGAGATATTGCTAGTTCTACGGAGGGCGGAGTCAGCTAATTGCTTAGCAACTTCCTCAACAACGGTAGGTACTCCATTCGAGAATGGCTGCTTACCCAAAGTCGAAACTTCGGTCATCACAGTGTCCTTGCCATTGGCAGATTCTTTATTGTTCACTGAGTTATCTTCAAACATATTGAGCGTAATGAAGTATCCTTAGTAATAGAGTTCGTAATGAATTCGTAAATAAAAATGAAATAGTCGATTAACACAAGTATAAAATACGAGACAGAAAAAAGATGAACTTTATTAAAATAGGATAAAACCTGATATTTATACCAGGCTCGGAACTTCAAATCAAGAAGTCCCAAGTATGTGTGTATTATACTTCAACTACAACACCCTTAAATGGTAACTATAACAAAAAAAGAAAAAAAAAAGGGCCTAGTTCTCAATAGATCTTTATTTTCTTTGTCTCGACACTTTTTATAGTAATAACTACCGTAACAGGGTGGATGTCTCAGGCGCTGCAAGTTGTGTTTATTTCACCAGGTTTGATATAAATTTAAGAATATGATGTAGTGTAATTGCTGGGATGAAAGTTGAATGCACCACCTTCTTTCTTGTCACAATTGCTACTTTATCCTCTATATTTGAGACCTTATCATGCTCATGTGAAAAACCATAATTCGTGGTGCAAGTAGGGTGGTGATTCTTGGTGGTGCTTCAATGTCTGGTGGCGGTATTGATGGGCGGTGGTTAATATTGCCGGTGTTGCTGATGGTGCTGATGACTCCAGATCGATGTTTAAATTTTTGAGGTCTGATCAAGAAAGACTTCTTTTTGCAAAAAAGAGGCGTTGGTAAGCATTTCAAGAAAAAAAAAAGTTGATCGCGATTTTTTGAAAAAAGGACGTAAACTAATTTTTTTAAAGAATTCAAATGGTTGTTGATAGGCTATACTCTGTACCAATAAAATTCAAAATAGAAGAAAAAGCAACGTTATATATGATATACAGGTGTCAGGTCGTTATGAGCCAAAGAGACCCCAAAATAATTTCCTACTGGTGGCTAAAATGATAACTATAAGAAAAAAATTTATTACTTTTAGCGCGATAATTTAATTCGTCGCTGAACGAATTTTTTTCTTGAAGATGAACGAATTTTTATCTGTGAGTGCACGAATATTTTGTGAAATTAGTGTATGTATGATTTATAATAAACCATTCTTTTTTTCTATTTCTAACTCAAAGCAATAATGCTTAATAATTTAACCAAAGACACAATAATTATTTCTTTCATAATTACCTTTACTACTAATCAAATACATTCTTTTGTAAAGATATAATGACAATACGATTGTTAAACTCATCTAGTGTATCCCTTGAAGGCTGCTTTGCCAAACCGATTGTGTTGTGATCGAGCTTATATTCAGATATAACTCTATCATCAATTCTTTCTTTCTTCTTTGATAACCTTTCTATAAATCATTATTGCATTACTCTTAAAATCAAATACATGTTATTACACTCTATTTTACTACACATTGATTACTCATCATTATATAGAAAACAAGAGTCATACATTTATTCCAGATAAAACAATCCAATGATATGATCGCTCGTCAATAACAAGATTCTCGAAGGTACCATGAGATGCTCGATCTTTAATTGACAATACGCCTATTGTATATTTGACAGGTTTCACTTAAATGATTGATATTCAGCCAGCCCTGAATATGTATATAAAGAAGCCAATTTATTGTATAATGAAGACATTAGTTTATTTTTGCAGTTTGATAATTTTACTTCGTCAAATTTCTTTATTTTTATTCTTAATTCGTTGTTTTATCTCTCGAATTTTTCAGATTGGAGAATTGATCCGAAAAATAGAAACCACAGAATCTCTACACAGGTCACAATACGAAGATTGCCAGACCTCCAAATCTTGATCCTTATACTTTTTGGTTTAAACAGTATTATTCAAAGGCTTGAAAAATCGAACAAAAGGAAAAACATGATCTTTTTCCTGAACCTCTTTAACCCTTTGGCTATGTTTGAAAATGTACAAAATAATAAAGATAATCTTTTACCAACTACTCGACTTTTCTATTTCAATACAGATATATCAAGGTCAGACCCCGATACGTAATCTGCTATATACACCACATGAACCATTAGATGGTAGAAAAAGAAAGCCCAACGGGGGGGTCGAACCCCCAACCTTGAGATTAAGAGTCTCACGCTCTACCGATTGAGCTAGCTAGGCAACTTCTTTTTTGTAAATCTTAGATGTCTAATTGACCCTTACGTAGTATTCCTTCACGCACTCCTACTTTGGAGAAGATCAGGATTAGTTTGATATATCTATCTTTCATGCTTCTAAGGATTTTTTTTTTTATATTTTTTTTTTTTTTAATCTCTAAAAAAGTTTTTGAAAATAAATAAATCACGTGACCTCACGTGATATTCACGTGAGATCACGTGCCAGTCCTCGGATTGGCTGAAATTATTTGACTTTAGAAGATTCTTACAAGCGTGTAAAAA